>CABFWB010001490.1:90638-157091 GCA_902151455.1 Timema bartmani
CCCCCCCCCCCCACAAGTACAAACCTTATGGCCCAGTATTGCGTAAACCTGTAAATTACATACAAAATACACCTTTAAAACACTGGCTACCATTGCGAAACACAGTGTTCTTGTTTTGTTGGCGTATTTTGATCCCCTTCTACCTTTCTCTCTCTCTATTTTTTTTAGAGGGGGGGATGGAAGGGGGGTTTGGGGGTTGTTCGTCGCTTAAAAGCCCTTGCAAAAACCATACGAACGAATGTAGATATGCATGCACATGTATGTGAACATGGAATGAAATATGTAAACTATTTACTGTATGTGCCGTATATAGTTGACCGTGATTATCAGAGTGAAGCCAGCAGTGAGTATTGCAGGGGTGAACAGGGGGGAGGAGAGGGGGGGTTACCTTCTCATGACACACAAAATAATATATATATAGTATTTTGTTTATTTGAGCTCATATGAAATATGAAATTATCTTCTATTCTTTATTTGTATTATAAATGTTCACAAACATGAAAATTTAGGATAAAAACAATTATTTATATGGTGGTACGAATATTACATTTTGTTGCAACGCCCTGTACGTCTATGAAATGCAAAGTAGGATGGTATCTATAGCGAGAGCTAACATTAAGCGAATACACTGTACTTGAAGTATCTAATTTGATAGAATAATGAAAAGTTAACTTTTTACTCATCAGCATTAACTCAGAAAAATAAAAATAAATAATTGGTTTTTATATTTGAGTGGGAAGATATTTTATGTTCTCATAACTATTTAAATGTGTTTTTATTATAGTTGTGCTTGAACTATCAGGCTCAAATTGTTAGGCTAGTTCTCTTTATGTTTGAAATTTTATAAATAATGCCACATTTACAACGACCTTGTGAATGTTAACATACTAAATATAAATAAATTAAATTAAAAAAACAAACTTTTACTCTAAAGCTTCCTAAATGGTTTTATGAAGTCTTAGATACGTAATAAACTATAGTATAAGATAGCACACAAAATTTGGAAAAATCTTCAAATATGAATATTGGGATATTTTATAACACCTTGCTATTTTCCACAAATATGTAAATTATATTTGAATTTTATCTTTTATTAATACATTTTGCAAATTAATTTTGAAACATGGTCACAATTGTTGGAACTTAAATTTATTTTTTGGGATTAATTTGCGCTTTAAGACACTATAATATAATATAATATAATATTGGAGAAGTTTATAATTTATGATCACATACTATTAAAGAAATCTGTTTTGTTTAGTTTTGTTCTTATTAAATAATATATTCATTCATTTACTACTAACAATAGATGCTAAAAACTTAACAGCAGAATATGTGTTATATTTTCTAAAGGTGAACAATATGAATATGTATAATATCTTTACCAAAAGACACTCGTTTATAATTTTCTTCCTTGACCTAGTAAACAAAAGTATTTTTTTTTATTATTTATGTTAAAGAGCGTATTGTTATTTTAATATATTTTACAATAGATAAAGTCATTTAACCTACAAATTAAATTTATTTCCATTTCACACGCATTTTAAAATTGCTAGCTTTGTTTTTATATTAATACTGATCCACACGCAATTTATAACGAAATCATTTCACTTGACACTAATAACAATGATAATATAATTAATTTTGTGTGTGCAACGCATATTACTACCCGTCTGCGCTCTTCACATGTTTACATATTTAAGTAGGGATATGGGAGGCATAGTTGAAATATAATGTACTCACATTTGTGGGAAGGTAGATTAAAAATAATATAGAAAAAAACTACCATAAGTACATCGTTGGGATTTCAATTTACACCTTATTCAAAGAAGAATAGCCTAATGTCTTAGCCCCCATGATGGCTGATGTGCGTCACATTATAATGACTATACTGTATGTATGGTAGGACAACTCACAAATACATAAATTAATTAATTAATTTAGGTACCGTCTACGATAAATCGATCTTCCATTATAGCGGTATTCTTCACCCGAAAGCACTTAGCCACTGAGACTTGGGTGGATTTCTAAGCTATCTAAGGTTTAGTGCACAGTCAAGATTATTCCCCACCCCCAACTTTCTACCCTTAACTAATGATTTATTTTTCATGCCATCACCATCAAATTCCGGGCACTTCCTTTTTTCGTATGTTTTTTCCGTTCGTCCTCGGTTTCGAGCAACTTTCTCCTGTTAGTCTACACAAGAAGAAAGTAAACCTCAAACTTATTGAAGAGGGATCTCAATTCTTTACAACATTTTGAAGAGAGGAACAAACCCTTGTGTAACAATGTGCTCTTGAAACTTGGCTTGTCGAATTCACAATATTTTTTCATTTTTTTCCCCCTTATGTTGAATATTTGTTGCTGGCTTTTTAAAAACGATAGCTTAGCTAACAAAGACGTGTACAGTTATAAACTTCTTCCTCAATATATATATATTAGTATTGTTATTTTTATTCGTTGGATTTCAAGGTTTTTAACACCATAGAATTATTGAAGGGGGGCCGGGGGGAGCGAGGGAAAGAGATTAAATTACTCTTAACCTAGCTACATGTGAGAACTAAATTTCGACCTCATTGGGATTCGAGACAACGTTTATTAGGAGTATTTTAACGTCCGAAACTTAACGTTCCAACACCTTAGACCGCAGATTAAAGTCTTTTAACCTGTAAAATTATTTATATACTTCCAACTCTATGTATTCGTGGATAGGATAACGTCAACTGTTTATTAGAATATCATCTAATTATCATCCCCCTACGTTGCGTTATCATTTTAAATTTGGATCAAAATTTCTACATTAAAAATAGCTCTTTCATTTGCCTGAGCTCAATCTATGATATTGTAAGTGAAAAATCATTTTAAAATCAAATATATTATCTTGGAAAAATATTATTTAAACACAAATAAATGCTGGTCCCATAAACATCAGATTTTACAAGCGAATGCATTAAATTTTTCAAACAACTATTTTAAACAGTACATGTAACGTCAATAGATTATCTAGATCTTCGTGTCTGACTAAGTATGGTTAGTATATCCTGGTTCAAGCACAGTCAGTACCTAAATTAATTTGAAAATTATGTTTATTCGTAGTGCATTTTTAGGGGTCTTGTAATAGCAAGTACTTCCCACATCGGTGGGTGCGTGTACTAAAGGGTCAGCGTCTAGTTTAGTATTATTATTGTTATTATTAGCACCACGTCTTACTACCCGTTCGGGTCATACCATACGCACTTACGCTAATGTGAAATGGTAGGGTGATTGTGAGATGAAATGGAGGACCACAGTTTAACGTGGGATCCGAACCACGGTGGAGGCCTGGCATTCCACACATCCACAAGTTGTGATTAATACACGTCTTGTCAGAAGTGAAGGAAGGGTTTGTCAATCAGATAAATCTGTGCCGGGACCGAGGATTGAACCCCGGACCCCCAGTGCAGAAGTCCAACACCTTACTCCTAGACCACCAGGTCACCTCTAGTTTAGTATTTACAGGTGATGGGAAATTTGAGGCTTGAATCCCGTGCGTCGTATTGGGAGCCGGTTTCCTTCTAAATGATCGCCCACTCTCTCTCCAAGCAAATGTAGGTGCACTCCTATACACACATGTCACCTTCCTCAACCCTACCTCACAAGTGTAGTTAAATTAGGAGAGCACGGATGGTTAGTAAGATGTGATGCATAACAAAATTAGGAATCAGATGCTATGTCGTAAGTTGATTTGTAAGCTGTACGCGAATTTTGGGTCATGTTTGGAAAGTACCCGCTTACCCCTAAACAAACTATTTTTTCACTGTTAAAAAAACATGGATAAACTACAGGTTCGTACTAATACCTCTGTTTCCTTTCATTTATTTATTTAAAAAAACTTTTTTTCTCCTTTTTACTTCACGAAAAGCAAACACGTTCGTTCTCTCTGCTGTAGATTTACATTCCATAATATAGCTTGACCAGGGGGGCTAGGGTGGGACGGACGCTGGACGCCGCAGCCCGATATCGACGCTCCGCGCCGTGTGTATACATATATACACCTGCTGTATTTTACCGCTCACCCCTTCAACCCGTTGTAGCGCTGGACCCTTTACCGGCCTCGACGGTCCGACCGATACTATGCGGGGAATGTTTGGCGAGTCAGGCGCGGCGAAAGGGGGCGGGATGAAATGCGGTGACAGGTCCCGTGTTTGAGTCCCTGTGCCCTGGCCTTGTATGATGATGGTACCAGTTGCGCATTCCTGTCCTTGGACATCCTCTTGTTGCTTCTGTGGAACTCACACGTGTGCACGCGCGCACACATGCACACACACACACACACACACACACATACACACACTTGTAAGTATATTGTCGAGCTCAGGACTGAGCTGATGAGAACCGAACAGCTATAGATCAATTTTCATATGAAGGGCCTTATATGACACCTAGAAAAATGACTAGATCTACTTTTACTTTTTAATACGAAATCATGTGATATTCACCTGTCACTCACTAGCTGTCTTACTTCCTGTTTTTATTTTAACATATATACTAAAATGGGGTAGGGACTAGGAAGGAAACATTTTGGAGATAATTTTTAGTGGTTTGGTAGTACGAAAATAATAGCAAAAGGATATAATTACATTTTTCTAAGCATGTACTAACCTTCGAAATTTTTAATCCATATCTGAAGCTCAGTAGGGTTCGGATTCGATTCGAAATTTTGAATCTTAATAGGGCCTATTGGAAGATTCGGATTTTAGTCAAAATTTAGAATGAGGGATTCGTACAGGCTTAAATTTTTAGCTTATAAATATTGGCTACGTGAACAATGCATTGTAATTCAGTCTATAAAACTGGAATCAATTCCTGATAGTGCACATTCAGCCACAGTATGATTTGGATTATAAAAAAAGAGCTTTTATGACAGCTATAAAAGCTAATAAAAAATTTCATAGATTTATACGTTAAGTTACATGATATTATCGTTCAATTTTGATAGATAATGTCAATATATATTAAATAGTACTAGTAATAGAGTAAAATCTTATCAATATTTAGCTCCCCTTCATTTTTTTGTATCTACTAAAATATTCTTCCCATCATAATTACACTATAGTTTTTCTTTATTGTTGAGGTTTATCATTCTAACTGCAAGTATATTGGTGATGCATCTCTTAAAAATTTACCTTATTCATTTTATTAATATTAGTTTGGCTATCTTAAGACTCTAATCACTAGTATTTACATTAAAAACTAAATATGTAGCACCACATACATTTCCACAGACGGAGATAGTTTGAATACCCAGCTGGTCGTACTGAGGTGAATTTTATTAAATAGTTTATCATTGTCACAACATGATAATGCAGATTTTCTCTATTTTATATCCTTTTAGTCCCTACTCTTTTTGTGTAAATACGTGGATAGGCCAGATATATGGTAAGACACCGTGTGCATACAAATAAAAAAATGGTACGGTGTACTCCACGGACTTTATATACATTAATGGAGAAACATAATGGAGAAAAAGAGCATCACACTCCACCAAAGAGCTTAAATAAAATAACAAACACTTTTACAGAAATATATTGAGAAAAAAAAGATCATCACTGTTCAACAAAGAGTAAAACAATCATTTTCCCAGACCTCCATTTAGAAAATATATTTGCTTACAGCTTGGAAAATTTTGATATAAGAAAATATATTTCAATTTAAAGTCTTTAATTTTTAATATTTCTAAGACTTTGCAAAAGAGGTGTGCGAAGCTTCGTAACTTTGACTTGGCTTAGAAAGAAATATCAGCTTCGACTTCACTTTGAATTCAATTCTGGCTTCAAGGATTTGTGAATAAAAGCACTGACAGTCAAAATACTCGATTTATGTTCAATTATAGCCATTATAAGCTGTTTTGTTTATTACAAATTAATATTCATATGGAAAAAATCTGAAGTGATTGAATTGCATGCTCTGATAATAGCTTGATTTGTCAGAGTAACATGAAATCTTACAAACAATGGTGCAATAAACATTTTCCAAGTAATTTTAGTGCATCGAGTAATTTAAATAACCACAATATAATATTTTCTCAAGCTTAAAACAACTATCAAAAAATTTCGAACTTCGAATCGGCTTCGAGAATATTTAATATATTTGATTCGATTTCGCTTCGAATTGAATAAATGGACTTCGCACACCCATAATGATAAGTTATTCCATATATATCAAAGATTTACGTAGATATTATCAACATTGGAGATATATTCGCTTATGTATTGGGAAAATGAGATGTTCCCTTTTGTTTATAATGCTAAACAATTCTTGGACACGAATTTTAATCAAAATAGTGAGAGTAAATTTCGATAAAAGTGATTAATTTTTCTGGTTTTGCCCTTGAGTAAACTATCTTTAACTTTTAGGGTTCGATATCTAACTATTTCAAAAACAGCTTTTTGGGCTGAGGGTCTCAAGAAAAATAATAAGGATCTCGTTTTTTTTACAATCACAATAACCTACTTACTTTCTTCTAGGTCTCGTGATAAAGTAATAACTTGAAAAAAACAACCAAACTACTGTGATGAGATTTTAAAAAGTGCCGATCTTTTTACTCAACTATAAATTAGGAATGGTAATTTCACGTATGAATTAAACACAGATTTTTAATTACTATTACATTTTCTGTCTACAGAAACCAACTGATATTATAAATTGGTAGGTAATTATAATATGCAAAGCATTTTAATTAATAAAAAACATATACTACAAATTTAATTAATTATTTTATATTTTGAAAGCTTCTACTCCACACAAAAAATTAAATACGTTCCTTTCTTTTTCTATCAAACGTAACTATAGGACATTGATAATAATAGTAACGTTTGCCAGTGTTGTCATATTCACAGTATTACACTGCATTCGATACAAATGTTGGTAACATAAACGCGTTCAATTTGTTTATTTATATCTCGGTTTGCCTAGGTAGAATGTTTCCTGTCTAGGTAGGCAATAATGGCAGAGCTGCCACTTACCTGGAAATCACAGGGAGTTTTTTTGTGCATGGAAAATAACTGGTACAACATAGGGCATTAAAAAAAAGGCTGATTAGAATAAATGTCTTAGCCCCCACTCCCCTCCCCATCCCCCACATATTTTTTTACTTTTTAAACATTGAGAGGCCTAACCAATGAATAAATTTGCTCATCGAGGTAAAATCCTACTCTTAACACCGTTGGAATTACTTCACAGTACTCACTTATATTTAAAATTAAACTACTTTTCTCTAAACCACCCTATAAAGTGTCCGAGTAGGGTGGGAGGAAGTAATTTCTTCTGGAAAACTAGGGGATTTTGTATTAATAAAATAATGGAAACCCTGTTAAAAGGGCTGGGAGGGAGGGGAGGGGGGGGGGCGGAGGTTTTGCTTACAATCGAATACAATGTTTTATTTAACAACGTATATCTTTTATAAAGGAAGCTGATACATTTATTAACCCTCTTCATACTTTTTCTTGAGATTACATCGCCAGTATCTCGTTTCTCATGCAGTGGAACTATTATTTATAAATGAACAAATACTTAAAGTGTTTGTCCAAGATTAAAAAATGTATTTCATGCTTGAACATGGTCCATACATTGTTACAAGTGTTTAGTGTTACATTTATCTGTCAAACTACAAATTTAAGAACACTCTGATTCAATCCAAGTTATTTCTTTGAAATAATTTTAATTTATTTTCAGGTTAATACTATTACTCATACGTTGATTTTGGCACCGTGTCTTACTACCCAACCAGTTTATAGCTAGATATACATTAATGGGGATAATGATAAGAAAGATAAAGTTTAAGTGATAATCTAATCGCATTTTCGTGAAAGGAGATTTGAAAACCATTTAGGTAAAAACCCCCACTTCGGTGGACGCGTGGTCTATGGCACTACTCTTGCAACAGACTTGACTTCCGATGATGGGGATATTGAGGTTCTAATCTCATTTGGGTGTATCAAGGTTTTTTTCCCCAAGTTTTCCACTTCCCACGCAAATACGGTTATACTTCCTATAAAAAAAAACAACATAGTACCTTGTCGAGATTTGAGCTCCAACCTTTCTGTCACCGGTGAGTCAGATGGGACTGCCCCACATGTTCTATTGATTACACAACCAACCTAAATATATTTTTCTCAGAAAAACAGTTGCAAATTAAAATGATGGACATTCTAAACCAATTAAACTCAAATGTCATAAAGCACGTAATTGTAGGGAGCTATCAGTAGCCATAATATTTGAGATAGGAATATATTTAAAAATCATAGGTATTTATGTTAATCAGCGTCAATTGAGAGAATTTCTCCCGTGAATTATTATTCATTTAAAGTTCTGTTGGTGATTTATCAAAGCTGCCCGATTTGTTGACAACCACACAGAAGGTTGACCTTTTGAAAGCCACAACTCCTCGGCCAACTCTGGCTTGGGGGGGTGTAACAAGGTGTTTACAAGGGGTTTGGAGGGTTGGGGTGGTAATTAGCGATGTATGTAGGGGAAACTCTGACGTCATTCTCCATTAGTGCTAGACTCGACTAACCGCATTTACGGTTAAGGCTATATCCACAGATGACTTGTAAGATATTTGGGAATTTAGAAATAGTCTAATTAATATCTATAGTTTTAGTAAAATTGTAGTTAAGAAAGACTTAAATTTATTTTTAATAACGAGTGATAGTTTTGAAAAATAAAATGTTCTATAGTAACGTATTCCCTGGTTTATTGATACTGTTTTAATGTTAAAACACCTCAAATCCATTCTTGGCTAGTCCACTTTTGTCGTACGTGTTTTAAGCAACCAGTGTCCAAGATTATTCCAGCGACCACCTTGACAAATACATCCTTCCCTCACCCACTCTCATAACTTCCCCTTTCCCATCCGCTCATTAATCTTCCGGCTCCAGAAATGGTTCTTAATGAGCCACCGTACGGATAATTAATAGTGGGGGCCCTCTATTTCAGAAACTACTTTTTATAATGGTGATGCCACATTGCTTTGTTACCTATACTGGACCGTGGTGCTAAGTGCGAACTTTATTAAGACTCGTGGATGTGTATTGGATTACATTAATTCCTCTCTAAGGAACAATTCACTTACTATAGTTATTGTAAAGCCCCGTTCGTAATTTCATAATCCCATTGGAGTGCTTTGGCGCTTAGCTAGAGCATAGAATAAGAACCCTGTATCAATTTGATTAGTAAACATTACTGACAGAGCGTAACAAGATCCTGTTTCAACTTGACCATTTGGTACATTGTTTGTCTGTTCGTATATTCTGATGTTTGTCCCGCGATAGCTGTTATGATGCTTGGTACAATTTTAACGATATTATGAAGGGACATGCTTTAAACTTAAGCCGAATAACGAATGGGTTTTAGATGTGGTTATATGTTTCAATATGGTTAAAAGGTTTTTTGTTTTTTTTTTACAACTCATCTCAAGCGATTTGACTTTAAAGCTATACGCAATCGATCAAGTACATGGAGCTTTTTTTCTTTCAATTTACATAATATATTGCGAGACTGACGTTTTAACACACGTGCAGCATCAATATTCTCTATAAAATTAATGTTTTACTATGGATATAGTATACATTTGTTTTATGTCAAACTTGATTATCGACTTAAAGCAAAGGAAAAATTATATTAGATATTTCAACTTGAAATCCAAGGGGAAATTTTAAGACTGTAGTAACACTAAGAACATGGAGGGAGCGAGGTCTACTGTTCACAGAACTACTAGTAAGACTGTAGTAACAATAAGAACATGGAGGGAGCGAGGTCTACTGTTCACAGAACTACTAGTAAGACTGTAGTAACAATAATAACATGGAGGGAGCGAGGTCTACTGTTCACAGAACTACTAGTAAGACTGTAGTAACGATAATAACATGGAGGGAGCGAGGTCTACTGTTCACAGAACTACTAGTAAGACTGTAGTAACGATAATAACATGGAGGGAGGTCTACTGTTCACAGAACTACTAGTAAGACTGTAGTAACGATAATAACATGGAGGGAGGTCTACTGTTCACAGAACTACTAGTAAGACTGTAGTAACGATAATAACATGGAGGGAGGTCTACTGTTCACAGAACTACTAGTAAGACTGTAGTAACGATAATAACATGGAGGGAGGTCTACTGTTCACAGAACTACTAGTAAGACTGTAGTAACGATAATAACATGGAGGGAGGTCTACTGTTCACAGAACTACTAGTAAGACTGTAGTAACGATAATAACATGGAGGGAGGTCTACTGTTCACAGAACTACTAGTAAGACTGTAGTAACGATAATAACATGGAGGGAGGTCTACTGTTCACAGAACTACTAGTAAGACTGTAGTAACGATAATAACATGGAGGGAGGTCTACTGTTCACAGAACTACTAGTAAGACTGTAGTAACGATAATAACATGGAGGGAGCGAGGTTTACTGTTCACAGAACTACTAGTAAGACTGTAGTAACGATAAGAACTTGGAGGGAGTGAGGTCTTCTGTTCACAGAACTACTAGTAAGACTGTAGTAACGATAAGAACAGGGAGGGAGTGAGGTCTTCTGTTCACAGAACTACTAGTAAGACTAGTAACGATAAGAACAGGGAGGGAGTGAGGTCTTCTGTTCACAGAACTATTAGTAAGACTGTAGTAACGATAAGAACATGGAGGGATTAAGGTCTACTGTTAAATGGAGCGGAATCACTACACTAATTACCCGAGATATCACTGTAGAATATCCTTTCCATCCTCATACTATTCCTTAGAAACTAATTTCCTCATGCCTGTATTCTTAAAATTTGCGTAGCGATAGGAAACCCATCAGTCAAGATAGTTGTGATTTGGATTTCAATAGATTCAGGTTTCGGAGAGTAAGAACCCAGAAGTGTTAAATGTTTGAAATATTAATATATCCTTGGCATTGAGATCAAATCTCGTCTTTTGAAAACACCTTTCTAAATGTGTGTCTTCTTATAGTGAACTTCCCCCTCGACCCCTTTCAACGTCATACCGACCCACCAGACCACCACCCCTACCAAGCCATCCTACCACGTTCGAGAAGAGGCGGGAAGGTGGAGAGACAAGAAAACAAACTAATAACAAGTGTGGCGGTACGTGAGATGTCTCACCCCGTTATGTGGAGAGCAGGCTGTTTGTAAACTGCCAGACTGCCGTGAAACAAGGTGTAGACCATGGAACAAGTGGACCAAGGAGATGACAGGCCGTGAGCTGAATGAGGTAGGTACTGCTCGTCGGAGCGAGACACAGAGATAGTAGATCCACGTTCATAAAGGGATAACATTTCACAATACTGTACCTATTTCTTGTTTTACTAGCCCAATCTGGTGCCAGGATTGACTATCAGAGACTAGCACTTTCTGAATTTAGAAGGTTACACACTACGCGAGCTATTCTTTGATTAGGTGACTTGGCGATCTAGGGGTAAGGTGTCGGACTTCTGTGCTGGGAGTCCGGGGTTTATTCCTCGGTCCCGGCACAGATTTATCTGATTGCCAAACCCTTCCTTCACCTCCGACAAAACGTGTATTAATCACAACCTGTGAATGTGAGGAATGCCAGGCCTCCACCGTGGTTCGGATCCCACGTTAAACTGTAAGTCCTCCATTTAATCTCACAAATCACCCTACCATTACACATTAGCGTAAGTGCGTACAAGCCGAACGGGTAGTAATAATAATAATAATAATAATAATAATAATAATAATAATAATTGATGATACCCGCTTCGGTGGTCAGAATCGTCTAAGCTCTCGGGTGCCACTCTTGTAGTAGACTAGACTGCTGATGTTGGGGTGGTCGGGGTTTGAGTCCTAGTCGGGTGTAGGAGGTTTTAGTTTCCTAAATGATTTCCCTCCATGCAAATACTGGTACATTCCCCTAAATTAAACTTTACTCATTACTAATACATTAGCGTAGTTAGTATATGAGTGTACAACCTAAACGGGTAGTAAGACGCGGTTCTAAAAAATTATACCCACAGCGTGGGTCGAGTGGTCTGATCAGGGGCTAGACTAGAATTTTACTTGATCATTGTTGACGGATAAAGGCCAGGGTTGTAATCCTGTATTGGTAATCTAGATGTGTTTTTCAATCAATTACCCACGTGACCGGGATTGAATTTATTCTTAGCTCTCTAGACCTCATATTAATGTATACATAAAAAAGTATAAAGTGTTAACATTTCCAGTTGTCATTGAATATAAATATATGCAGAAAAGATACACGATAAAAGAATGGAACTTTATTTTCTTCTTAATTATTGATAATCGAAAAACCAGTCTAACCCTTAAGGGGTATTTGGGGAAACAATTTATTCAAACTTAAAAAATTAGTTCTAATATTATTCCAAAGGTAGGTTAGCTTTCAGTAAGTATGGTTTAATTTTCCGAATTTCAAAAAAGCACTTTTTCCCCTGGCTTATATTTATTCACAAAGAACAATTAAATCTTATCAAAAGTTAAAAAAATTTAAAACCTTAACCTGCAAAGTTTATTATATCTCTTAAATGGAATAAAATAAGATGAGTGTACTTATACATATTTTTTTATCAGTTGAAAGGGAGATGTAAACTAATATTCTCTGAGGTGCAAAGAGCTAGAGTTTAACCCCAGTATTTTGTCCTGCACGAGGGTGAATGTGTTACGGCAACACCCCCTACATAATCAGGTGGGGGAGTTATAGCTTAAAACATCCTAATGTTATGTTTTATCCATGGTGAATCTTAGATTAGTAAGACAAGTAAGACAGGTTAGAACATACCTAGGACAGGAGCAAGTTGATTAATTCACAACTCCAACGGTATGGAGAGCTGGTTGTAGAGTTGGGGTGGGGGTGAAAGAAGATAGGGACGAACTTTGAGAAGAGGATGCCAAGAGGAGAAAGAGGAGACTTCATAATTTAATCCTTTATTTAATATACATATTTCAAATTAAATTATTTTTATTTTGTTAGTATTTTAAAATGCATTTTAATTAATGTTTAATCTTACAACTGAAAAACAAATATTGCAACATATTACTACTGTAACGTTATTTGTCACAACACGTGTATTTCCTTATATTTTTCTAATTCCTCATATAGTCTGGAACAAATTTTTTTAAAATCATTTATTAGTAAACTAGCCTTATTGCTATTTATCATCTAAAACTCTTCACAGATATACCTGTTAAAAATATTTCTGATGTCCAAAAAATAGTTTTTTTTGGGTAAACTACAATAAGGTATAGAGGTAGAATTGAATTGACAATTTTCCCTTGAGTTATTACCACCAAGTTGGTTAAAAAACAATGGAACCGTTTAGTTTGTTGCCCCAGGTTGAGGTAGACACACAGACATAATTGTAAAACACAATTTTTTTTTGTAGTCCGAGGGCACATAAAACCTTTTTATCGTTTATAATCTTGAGATCTTAAGGGTCCACGATTAAAATACTTTATTTATGTGAAAAAATAAAACGTCAACTATTTTGTTGTAAGGGCTACAGGGCTGGAACCCTTAGTTACTGAGAAATTAAAAAATATAAATTCACAGGTGATGTGTTTAGAATCCTCAACTATCCTAAATAAATATTTATTTTGGCTTTTTTTTTTAGATTTATTTTTCTTTTCGCAACACTTCAAACAGTCATTTCATGAGATAAATTTTCCCGTCTAATAAAACTTGGCTTACCGCCACCACTAGCATTATCTCAAAAAATACGATCCCTTACTCATCCAAATCACCCTTTCCTTTGGCACACCATGAAAACAAGGTTAACCGATTTGTATCGTCTTAGACCAACAATCTCCACTACACCGAAAATTGACCGAGAAGTATTGCGGCCAGTTTGCGGTATTTGAGGTTAGCGGAGAGAAGGAAAAGGAGAAAATCCCTTATCTGCCCCTCCCTCTTCTACGACAAAATTAATTAATCCGACCCTACTGATAATCACTGAATAGTATGAATGGTGAAAATTAAAACTTACTAGACTAATCAAATTCCAAACAGGTTTGTCTACATATATCCTGAAACGATACATAATTAACTTCTTCTTAAGTCAACCAACCTAAGGTTGATTTCATGTGATATCTATCCATCTGCAGCTAGGCATGTACTCAGCCCTTCGGCTGGTTAGTGCTACCTACACCATCTGGTAGAAATCCCATGTACTAGGGAAGTTCAGAAAGTATGGTGACTCCCCATTGCCCTCCACACTGAATTTATACGAGCGAGAGCGAAAGTGCCTAACAACTTTGCTGGGAAAAGTATTTTCACATACCTTTTACAGTTCTTTAATATGCCACAAGCGACATGGAACTCACGTCTTTACTTCCCCCCGAAGTAGGTTGTGCTACTGATTTTTATCGCTCAAGAATAATCATTCAACCTCAGCTGGATTTGAACCCACTAATCTCGTATCCTGAAGCAAGCACTGTATTCCAACACCACCGAGATTGATATATATATAATTTTATATTTATAATTTTGATGGTTAGAAATTAAGAGTATTCCAACGCCCTTAAGCCCTCAATTTATTTAATTTTGTATGACTGCCTATGTGGTATAGTAATCAGAGCTCCTGGCTTCAGATCCAGAGGTCCCAGGTTCAATCCCTGTTACTTTAAGATTTTCTGTGACACTCTAAGTAGGGAGCGGGGTCAACTCATCCTCGTGAGGACAAATGAGGAGCTATTTGAATGAAAAAGTAGCAGATCCGGTATAGATAACTGAGACTAACGGCCAGTGGGTTCGTTGTGCTGAACACATCGCACCCTATATCTGCAGAAGTTTCCATTATCTTCGCCAACAATCGGCGGATGTGGTTGGTATGGCTTAGTTGCAGGCTGAAGTAATAGAGTTGTTTTTAGATTTATAAAATCAGAGTAGTTTAATTATTTAAATTACGTGTTTAGTTTGGATCATTTGAAAAAGAGTGGTTATATCCAAATCAAGGGGCTTAGGCAGACGTGGTACCAAAGCTATTACACGCATGAGCAAAAAAAATTAACCAATTGTATCCTAAATATCACTGTAAAAAAAAAGGTACCATACTCTTAAGAAGAATATTATCTGGAAGCTGATAAAGCTACTAGATATAATTTAATTTATTCATACATTAATTCATGTGATCTGCAGCTGCAACTTTTGGTATGTAGTAACAAAACAGATAAAATAATAATAAACATACAGAAAAAAAATCATTCTAAACCTCAAAATGGTTTGTCTTTTCTAAAAGATTATACCAAAATCCCAAGGTACGTATCTGTGTTCACCAAGCTTATTTCATATCAATTGTGGATATGTATGTCTTTTTAAGTATTGGTTCCATTGGACAACTTTTTAATATGTTCATAAAAGTTGATTTATATCCTAGATATCAATTTTGATTGAACTATTGCTATGTTTGAGACAAAATCATCTAGAAAATTTCCTTCATATGCAGTAGTTTATATCTTACCCGGCCCTTTATTTTGAGAGCGGGTGAGTTAACAAATACACAACTTGCCTAGTTTTGTAGGAAGGTCAATCATATAAAGAGACATACAAGGTTTCCAAAAGGATATTTAATAAAGTGTATAAGAAATCTTTTTGAGAATGAACGTAAGAGATTATTGTAAATGTAATAAGAAACAAATCTATTATTTTTCAAAATAGTTAAACTTCATGGCGTAAGCCCAATACAGTGTTATATCAACCGAGCGATCACCGCTGTTAGCGATGCTAATGTTATGTTGTCAGCGCAACGAATCCTCTAGCCATTAATCTCAGTTTTATAGACTGGAGCCGCTACCCATTTATTCAAGTAGTTCCTCATTTGTCTTCACGAGGCTGAGTTTGACCCCCTTTCAGACCTACTGCTTCCTAGAAAAGTTCTGGAAGCTATGGGGATTGAACCCAGGACCTCTGGATATGTATCCAGGAACTCTGACCACTATACAATAGAGGCGGTCAGTTTGAAATTGTAAAAACTCTTATTTAGAAATTAAACTCAGTGTAATCTTGCCGTTTCTCTCGTTATCACGTGCATGTTGAGCATTTTTTATCTCTACGATATTTACCCTAGTTTTGCATAAGTTATTTATTTTGACAGTCAATATCAATCAGTTTTAGTTTCCCTTCTTAATTGTATTTCTTTATTTTACTTCTCAAAGTCTTATGAAAACACACTTGTGTTTTTATCTTCCATTAATTTTTTTATTTCTCTCATTATTTATGTTTCATAAACTAACATTTAGCAAATCTGTTTTCTATGTTGTTTATTTTCTAGTAAGTTATATATTTATTATACCATCCAATATTTGCTATATTTTTAAATGCTATTTTTGAAATCTCATTACCTATCTATTTTAATATTTTATAACATGATAGTTAGATGGTTAATTTTGCATCCGATCTTATGGGTATACTTGATAAAAGGGTTTGTTTTTTTATCCCCTTCATTTTTGTTAGAATTTTAATTATCTTTTTTGTTTATCTACGACCGTCCATGTTTCCCTTGTGTTATATTTATAGCTGTAATATTTTTTGTTTATTTTTTCAAACGTATTTATTTTATACATACATCTCTATATCATCAAATGGCGGTAATAGGGCTACCACGTATGAAAAATCTTTAAAATAAGTGTTAAAGCCTGACTTAAAAATCTAGATTGAAATTGAATGATAACTACACGAAATAGATTTAAACAAAAATTATAGAGATGGAGATATAATCATTCTATTTTTTTATTCATTATTTAATTATTAAATTTAGTTTTTTAATTTTATAAATAAAATTTTATTTTACCCAACGTATGGATGGTTCAGCCTTTAGTTGATAAATCAAAAACTTAATCTTTCTTAACCACCTCTGATTGTCTTTAACCCCCAAAATCAAAGGTTCTTCCCTCCTGCTCATTTCAGTTATGGTTGCTAAAATATATAGTAGTAAGATAACTTTTCATATTAATTCACATATTTTTATCAAATCGTTACTAACTCTCATACAATTATTACTAGATAAATCAGCTAGCTATGCAAAATTGAAACTAAAAATCTTACAATTAGATCAATCTAATTAATAAATAATACTACAAACAACTATCTAGAAGCAAATATTAATAAACAATAATACATTTACTATTCAAACGATTGACAAAAAAAAAAAAAACTAAGACACAAAAGAACAAAAAATTCTTATACCCATTATTGTCAAGCTCTATTTTTTAACCACTAAAATAAGAGGGTTTTAATATCTTCTGAAATAAAATTAAAATATATAAAAATAAAAGAATAATCAACTATAGAGGTGACATAATTTAATTACTACTCAATAGTAGTTTAATCTACAACCTAAAGTTCAAACCCAGTAGAAGGATTCACTTATAAAACGGTAACCCGCCTCGGTGGCGTAGTTGGCTAACGCGCTAGTCGTGTTGAGCTCGACCGCCGAGGACGAGGAGATCAAGGTTCGAATCTCGGTCGGGTGAACTGGGGGAGGGGGTCCTAAACGGTTTTCCACTCTCCCTCCACGCAAATGCGGGCTCACTTCCTCTAAATTCAACCCTCCCAATTCCTATTCCATTAGCGTAATTAGTACTTAAGCGTATAACCCGAATGGGTAGTAAGACGCGGTGCTAAATATTATTATTATTATTATTATTATTATTATTATTATTATTATAAAACGATGGTAAATTAGTAATCATATTCAATTTTTAAGCTCCAATTCTGTGTTTATAGTTCTGACAATCTTATGTCACTTAAGGTATCACACTAATTCATCAAAGACGTAATAATACAATTGTTTATCTATGGTAATAAATTATCCTTTAAATTTAAATGGTTTTGAAAATTCCAATAAACTTAGTATAGTCTACTCACAGTAATTTTTTGAGTAACAAGATTGACTTTGATAAATAACTATTATTTCTTTCATGTTTAGTGCTAAGAAATAATTACAAGTAATTTTTGAACACCTTCCTATATTGGTGAAAATATAGTGTACAGATAAAAAGTTGTAAATTAGAAAATAATTGAAATTGTCGCGGAAAAAGGGCCCAAATATTATTAATAAAATAAACGTTTGTAAACTTGATGTTTTTTGTTTGTTTTTTGCACCGCGTCTTACTACCCATTCAGTTAATACGATTATTGACTAATTACGCTAGTGGTTTTAAGTATTAGGAAGGTTCTACTCATAAGAAGTGTATCTGCATTCGCGTGAAGAGACTGGAAAACGATTTTGGAAAACCACCCTCAGTACATCCGACTGAGATTCGAACCTTGATCACCCCATCATCAGCAGTTTAGTCTACTGTGAGAGTGATGCGTTAGACCATGTGGCCACCGAATCGGTTTACACAGTTTTTTAACCCATTTTTGATAAATTTGAGTGCCATACATTACCAAACGTACAATATAAAAAAAAGAACATAATACAAGATTTTTAAGAGTTTTAGTGCCTGCACTTTTAAAATTTACTTGACTTGATGAAAAAAAAATTACTCTAATCGGTAATTGCATGGTATAACGACGCATCACTCTCGTGTTTGATCAAATTACCGTTTACGGAGAGATCGGGGTTCAAGTCCCGGTAGATTGTACTAAAGGTTTTCCACTTTTGTTCCACACAGTTGTAGGTACATTTCCTCTAAAATTCTAATTACGTTAGCATAGTTAAAGTCATGAGTATATATCGAACGAGTACTATTAAGCACTGAAAAAAAAATTGATTGTATTTAAAAAGAAATATACACACTTGTAATTCTTTTAGTTAAAAATAATGTGATCATAGACACAAAAGTCTTAACACAAACATTCATTAAAATATATTTTTAAGTTCTTGTACATTTACTATATGTGAATATTAAGTAAACCTATATATAGCCTTTGTTTACCCCGTAAGGTAGCAAGACTGCCTTGCATTATTCCACTATGGTACAACTTTTAAAATAGGGTCATAGTGAAACCCGTCAAGATAGGTCTGCTACCGTTCAGGTTGGACGGTGTGTATCTGTCTCTCAGAGACTTTTCTTTCTGTATAGTAATTATGTCTTTGTCATCGCTCACAATCTACGTCCACTGTTCGCCATTTTGCTGAACTAGATATGAGATATTACTAGTATAGGGATGCAAAGTTTCTCCCGTCTCACAGAATATCTTCATGGCAAACCGTATCATTAAACTTTCATGCACAGTTAATTGTGAGCTNCTCTTTATACCCCCCACCCCAAAGTTACCTCTTCCTGACAGAGGAAACAATTAAACCCCGCTGCTAGATTCTTTTAATACATCTCCAAAACTGTGTTATCATAATATTGAGGGGTTTAACGTTCGCTTTCGGAATACTTACATTAGAACAAGATTTAAAGCTCATCTTCAATGGCCGCATGGTCTAAGGCATCACTATCACAATATAATAGACCACCGATGACGGGGAGATCGTGGTTAGATCCCGGTTGGGTGTACTGAGGGTGGTTTTCCTATATAGTATCCCACTTTCTCTCTCTCTCCACGAAAATGGGGGTACACTTCCAATGAATTCAACCTTAATCATCCCTAACCAATTAGCGTAATTATTGCATAGACGTTCAACTCAAACGGGTATTAAGACCAGGTGCTTACAGCTGAACAACACAATAATCCTTAGCCCAACCCTACACATTCAATCTAGCGTATTAGGAACTTTAATATGTAGGAACTAGGAATTTCGATATCTTAGCATTAGGAATTTCAATAGCTGTGAATCATGAACTTACACTATTGAAAGCTAGTAATGTTTGTGTGAATGCTAGTAATTTTAGTATTTTATTGCTAGTAGTTGTAATATTTTCTAACTAGGATTTCAAGTATTAAAAAGTTTTGAAGATGTGTTTCTAGATTCCAAAACTTTAAGTATCTGGAAACTAGGGACTTAATTTTATGGAAACTAGCTAAGTATTTCAGTATTTGGGAAGCAGGAATTTCAATATTTGAGTGCTAGAAATTTTAGTATTTGTGTGCTAATAATTTTGATTGCTGGATTCTAGGAATTACAGTTTTTTGGTCTTAACTCTTAAAATGTTTGAGAACTAGGAATTTATTTATTTGTTAGCTATATAATACTAATATATGCTTTGGAATATAAATGTCTAAAATCTAAGAATTTTAGTGTCTGAGCACTATTAATTTTAGTATCTGGTTGGTATAAATTTTAGTATTTGGTTCCTAGGAGTTTGAATTTCTAAGAGCTATAAACTTCTATTTTTAAAGCCTCGGAATTTCAGTATCTGGAGTTTTTGAATTTAATATTTTTAAGCTATAAATTTAACTATCTGGGAACTAGGGATGTAAGTATTTTGGTTCTTACTCTTATTTATGGCATTAGAAACTCTAAAGTTCATTGCCACGCTAACAAAGTATTTGGGTTATAAGAATTTTAATACCTCGATGCTAATAAAGTATGAATTAAAGTATTCACTTCTAGGAAATTAATTTTGGAATCCGGAGAAATTTAGAATCATCTATATAATAAATTCGTGTGCGAAAGAAGTCACTATTTTAGCAACGTGTCTTACTACCCGTTTGGGCTATACGCTTCAGTACTAATTACGCTAATTGATTAGGAATTGGGAAGGTTGAATTTATATGAAGTGAATACGCATTTGCGTGGAGGAAGAGTGAACAACCATTTAGTAAAAACCACCCCAGTTTATCCAACCGCTAGTTGAGTCACAATATTCCCGTCCTCGGCAGTCGAGCTCAACACGAAACTAGCGCGTTAGCCAACTACGTCACCGAAGCGGGTAAAATCTCTATTAACTCTTTTGATAAATTAATACATATATTTTTCAAACTGATTCTTTGTTCCGTTGTAATATTAGTAGTAGTTTTGGTGATACAGAAATAAACTAGTTTTATCTTAGGTCGTTCATTTTAAATCTGTTTTTATTTTGTTTATAAAGAAATTATAAAAAAAAAAATTCAATGCCAAAGAACTATTATTCTCAATCGTTGTACACACTTAGGATTTCAATCGAAAAAACCTAAGGAAACTATAATCTTACTTTACTAAACTTTGAAATACAACAGGAAAAACCCCTTCCATGACAACGGTGTTTAGAAATTGCGGTAAAGGAGAGACTATTAAGTGAGCAAAGTAGAAAAAAGTAGGTTACATAAAAGGGAACAAGGAAGAGATATAAAAAGAATAGTACGAATCTTGTCTCCACATTTACAAAACTTTATTCCCGCACTGGGGATAACAGAAGTAAATTTTATCACGAATTTTATATTTGTCTTTCGTCCTCATGTGTAACAGGGCTCAGTCCTTGAATAAATATTTGATCGGAGGGACTGTTTAAACATTAATTGAGATATACTAAACACCACTATTACCTTTCGTACGTTTGACTGTAATTAAATTTAAATCCAATATTTATAACCTTTTGAGCAAGCTTAGTTTATCAAATTGATTTTATGGCTAAAAGTATTTGCCTACAAATGGCAACATATTACTTTCAGCCAATAAATGAACCAACCACAAGTCTTGGTATCCAATATATTTACTAAAGATAAGGATGAAATTCATCCCACATGGAAAAAGGTGTCAGTCACGTTTTGTCTAGTTTGATGGAGACTGTGAGATCAGAGCTAAAATCCCAGCCGGGTAAACTTAGGTGGTTTTATATTCCTAAAGAGTGTTCCATTCTACCTCTACACAATTGCGAGGATACGTCATATTAAGATTACTATTCTCTGATCTAAACTATTAGTGTAAATACATGAATAGCAAGGCGGAAATAATAGTAAATAACCTAACCACCTCAAGACTAGGCCAAGCTGACAAATTTTGAAAATTGCATGTGATCATAAGTTTTTTAATCATTGCACCTGACTACCTGTTTAGGCTATGCGCGTATATGATAATTACTCTAATTGAGTAGGGATGAGGAAGGAAGACCCGCCTCGTTGGCGTAGTTGGCTAACGCGCTAGTCGCGTTGAGCTCTACTGCCGAGGACGGGGAGATCAAGGTCTGAATCTCGGTTGGGTGAACTGGGGGTGGTTTTCATAAATGATTTTCCATCCTCCCTCCACGCAAATGTGGGTTCACTTCCTCTAAATTCAACCAATTCCTAATCTATTAGCGCAATTAGTACTTAAGCGTATAACTCGAACGGGTAGTAAGACGCGGTGCTAAATAATAATAATAACAACAACATTAACAACAATAACAACAATAACAGCAATAACAACAATAACAACAATAACAATAATAATAATAATAATACTAATGAGGAAGGAAGCATTTTAGAAGCTATCTACCCGCATTTACGTGAAAGAAAAGGGATAATTTTTCAATTTTCAGAATATGATATCTAGATGCGAATAAATCCTCACTAAAATAAATATAATAGCTTCAGCTATTTGATTCATTTAAGAAAAATTACCCTTAGTAGACCCAACCGGGATTAGAACCCTGATCTACGTCATAAGCTGGCCAGTATAACACGACAGTGAAGCCTTGGACCATTTTACCACTAAAACAGGTTGTCAAAAGTTGATTTCAGTTGTATAGATTGTTGGGTATATTCCAAGCTATCTTCAAATAATTTTGTGTGTGTCTATATGGTAATTTTATTTTATTTTTCAATTAATATTAAAGGCTAAAGCTAAATGAAAATAAGTATGAATGGTACATATGCCCTTCAAAGAAGTTATTATTGTTTGTTTTTGAGTAGGGTGAGGAAAACCAATTGGTAAAGAAGAGCGCATGAATACAGACAAATTATCCTCTTTGGTGGTTATTTTAAATAACATATTTAAAATAAATCGCGTTGATAGAATCATATGAAAACGGGAGTAAAAGTGTAACAACACTTTATTTCAATTTGAACATATAAACGTGATGGGATAACATATTGAATAACATTTTGGTCTCCATCTGTTAAATATGATTTACTTTGACGTGATTAAATTAAATCTACCTTTATATTTTCTGTGGATATTTATAATATTCATGATTAAATACAAACTGATCCATCCATATAAGAGAATCACGGCTATGAATCCTTCCGCATATTTTTCCAAATATGAAAATAAGTAATTTATGGAGCTTAATATTATATTTACCATGCAATTGTTTTAAGATATTAAATATCTATTTCCCTTGAATGATTCTAAAATACCTTAAACAAATTTAATTTATATTTTTGACAAGAGACTTATTGGACCAAACGAACACAAAATAACCATAAATATGTTTTCAAAACAAATGTTGCGAGGGATTTTTCCGAAGCGTAGAGATAAATATTTCTTTCATACAAGGCGAAGTAGATCTTTGAAGCATAATTTTATTCTAATTTGGTGTTGAAAACACAATTAGTATTAAAATAATTTTAGGTCATCTTAAGAGTAACGCTTACTCGAAGATACACATCTTATCACCTCAGTATTCAATATCGTGATGGCCGTTTTGAAGATTCAAACTTTTTTAAATCCTAAATTATCTTAAAATTTTTGTGCTGTGTACCTTTAGGAATGATAATAATTTATTTATTTGAAAGGGGATAGATCTAAGTTTCTAACAATTTATTTTGACTAAAAATCTATGGGAAAATACGTCAAAAAGAAACAATATTCACCATTACATGGATTTATTTTAACTATAAATCTCAATCTGTGAGTTTTGATAACACATTAGGAAATATATTGAAATTTTCACCTCCATTTTGGCGTTGACGATATTTAAAAAAACCATCTTCTTTTTAACTAACACAATATTTTTAAACGTATGAAATATGTCTTGTCCTCCACTAGGCGGCTTGCTTAAATTGAAATATGAAATTTAGCATACTGTGATATAAGCAGAGTTGAATCTTCAAGCAACCAAACCTGGCAAACTTTCAAAGAAATATTATTTTACAAGCTAGAAGTAATACAAAACAAAAATGAAACATTTTGTCTCTTAAACTTCACCAATATTTAGGATCCATCAAAATATATTTTTGTATAGTTGACTAAATATGCTAATATCGCTAAGTGCGTTTCTCACACCAACATATTATCCAAACATAATAAATATTAGTGATATAGTTTACAATATCACACTAACAAATTTTTTGTAGTTAGGCCTAAGCTAATTGAATGATCGAATGACCTTAAAATTAATTATATATGGAGGTTAAATGGGTTAGTGTTTCCATTATTGCTATACTATTTTCTCAACCATAAATAAATATTTCATATACATAAACAAGAAAGTATCCCAGCAATACACAATAAAAAAATGTTTAGTGGTCGAAAAATTAGATTTCCTTAAATAAATGTATTATTATTAGAAAAATGTCCTACCTCATCTTCAAATGGTATCCACTATTTTTGAGGACAATAGTTGTTGGTTAGCGACGTTGCCTACTCGATGAGTACAAAGATATTTTGCGAAGCAGGTTACATCTTAACTTGACGCACTTAAGGTGGGATTGAAGGGAATGTGAGAAAAAGTAAGGGTTTTGCAGTTTTTATGGCAAAACATTTTTCAGTAAAAAAAATTCTCCAGTACAAACATATAATTTAATTTTCTTCCCATAGTGACCTCAAAATTTCTTGAATAACTGTCATGAGTGTTCTGAAAATTTAATGATAACATTTTCTCTTCATTTAAAAAGTTTGTTGGATAGTGCCACTATGCTCATGAAAGATATTCAACAACTGTTTATATCATCACGTGAAAAAAATTAAATTCTATGTTTCTACTGGAGCAATACTATTTTTATTTTTGCCAAAAAAATTGTTTCCATAAAACTGCAAGCACACTGGTCTTTTCTCGTTTGCCCTTCCATCCTACCTTAAGCACTCTAAGGGAAAGTCGGGTGATATGACGCTGAGGTAGTTATGACGCACGCACTCTGGAATTCTGGGTACAGGATACATGTGCCCGCGCAGACAGTCTAGTTGAGAACGTCTTGTCGTGAAGTGGCGTGTGTAAAGTTTATGTTTGAATATAAATATATTCTTCGATTTCACACTTCATATTCGTCGGACACAGTCAGTGGTAAGTGTTCGAAGTTTTACACTATACCGAGCTATATTTATATTGTGCTGGAAAGATTACAGTGATTGCTGAATCAAAATTTCTAGTTGAAAGATGGTTAGTTAGTCAATGGTTCAGAATAAGACACACGCTTGTTCGCCAACTTGTATGTCTGGAAACCGCTGCGTCATAGATCTCCCATGGTTTTGTTAGATACAAGGAATTGTTGGCAAGGGAGATACGAGGCACATTTATAACTAGGAATTCATAAGGGAAATAAGACGCAACCTAAAACCACTGATAGGAATGATATATTAGAAAAGTAACTTATCTTTTTTTTTCCAGTGTACGTTGCAATCATGCCCACATCGTACGGCCCTCGTAAGAGTAGCAGGGCTATGTAGACTCAAAAACAACTCTACAAAGCCATAAAAGCAGTGCGATTAGACAAAATACCAATAAGGCGGGCGGCAAGGGAAAATAAAATCCCAGAATATACCCTTCGTCACAGAATGACTACAGGAAATTTTGTAAAGGGTCGCCTAGGCCAACCACCATATTTAGGCTTAGATACGGAAAGAAAATTAGTTGAACATGTACGAAAATCGCAAGCAGTAGGATTTGTTCCTACTAGAACAAATTCAGGAATGATTGCTTACAATGTGACAAATGTCATGGGTCTAAAACAGAAATTTGATGATCATAAAAAAAAATTCTGGTCGAGATTAGTTCAGATCCTTTATTAAACGCAACCCTTTACTAAGTGTGTGATAAACAGAGGGAATTCCAAATGCTCCGGTTAATGGCATGAATGTCAAAGAAGTCGATGAATATTTTGAGTTGCTGAAAAAAACTCTGACATAAAATAATATAATAGACAAGCCAGGCAACATTTATAACATGGATGAGTCAGGCTTGCATCCAAACAATGAACCAGGTGAGGTTGTCGCAATTAGAGGCAGCAAGGATGTTCATGTTTATAAATCAGCAGAACGAGGTGCCTGCTGTAATGCTGAAGACACCTTATTAACTGCGTACTGCATTTTCAAAGGGGTTAATAAACAAGTTTGGTCTGAAAACATGCAACCCGGTTCTTTCATACAAATGAGGAAAGAATCGGCCTATGTAGATTCAAATTTATTCATGGACTGGCTTGAGAATCACTTCATACCCGGAAGAAATCAGGCAAGTGTCTTCTTATCCTGAATGGACATGGGGCACACGTGAACACCCCCGAAATGTTGCAGAAAGCAGCGGGCAGTGATATTCTCCTTTTATACTTGCCAAGTCACACCATGCACTACGTGCAACCTCTCAACAGTACGTTTTTTGGACCACTCAACGTTTTATTTAAACACTTCTGTCAAGAGTGGGGAACTATTAACCCTAGTAAAAAGATTGAGAGGTGACACTTTGATGAGCGTCTTTTTAAGGCATGGTCTAGAGCAGCTACTGTTGAAATTGGAATATTAGGATTCCGTGCAACAGGCATATTCCCTTTTATCCGGTTTGCCATTCGTGAAAGAGCTTCTCTTAATTTTGCATGCTCAGAAACACCACAAGATATTGACCTTGGGGAATACACTTCTGAATCTGAGATTCATGAGCCCTCAACACATATTACATTATTATTATTATTATTATTATTATTATTATTATTATTATTATTATTAGCACCGCGTCTTACTACCCGTTCGGGTTATACGCACTTACGCTAATGTGCAATGGTAGGGTGATTGTGAGATGAAATGGAGGACCTACAGTTTAACGTGGAATCCGAACCACGGTGGAGGCCTGGAATTCCTCACATTCCCAAGCTGTGATTAATACACATCTTGTCAGAGGGGAAGGAAGGGTTTGGCAATCAGATAAATCTGTGCCGGGACCGAACACATATTACAGATATTACAATATCTACTGTCAAACCTTCTACGTCTTCAACTACAGAAGAAACCCAACGTAAAGATCTGACTCCAAGAAAACTGCTTAAAAAGTTGTCACTAATAGCAACATCCAGACCAGGTCAACCCAAACAATCCATAAAAAAAAGCAATCAGCTATGCTGCTCACCAAATCTAAAGTGATTTCAGCAAAATAGACAAAAAACGTGCACTAGAGGAAAGGTAGAAAAAATCTGAACAAACTAGAAGCATATATTAAGAAACAAGAAGGTGAAAGAAAGAAGCACAAGAAATCAGGTGCATCGAAAAAGACTTCTGCTAAGAAACGTCTTCGGGAATAATCGTCCCATGACAAAGATGAAGATCCAGTACTCGTAGATTCAAGTGATGGATGCGTTTCGGATGACGAAAATGAGTGTGTCGAATGTCTCGAACATTACGAGAAGACAACTTCAAACTCAGACAGGATCAGGTACATGCGGTGCAATAGACGGTTACATGAAAACTGCACCATTTATGATGATAAATGTGGCCAATGTGGCAAACTTGAAAATAAAAATAAAAGCTAAAGATTTAAAATAAGATATATTAATATAGTTTTTAAACTTATATCCTAGTACTTTGTGTAGTTCATTTTATGAGTTGTCTGTGTTTTATTTTGCAATGCATTTCATGGAAGCCATATCTCTAGTGCAAATACAATATTCATAATGCAAATAAATGTTAATAATTACGTGCCAGCATTCATGGAGTTCCTAGTAGGATTATGATTAGATTATATTAATGTTAAATTTAATTTTCTGTTTTAATTTCTCATTCCTACTTGATTTTCCATAAGCCATATCTCCCATCCCTCTTGGGTCATATCACCCACCTTACGGGGGAGATATGGCAAACAATATAACTTTAGTTTTTATGTTTTTTTAACAATGAGATGTGTGTGAATATATTTACTTCTCTCATTTTATTAAATCTATATATGTATGAGGTATTTACGTTATTTCCATTTTTCTCTTTGTTGTACTACGTGCTATATCTATTTTCCCACTTAAACACCAATGTAAGAAATATAAAAGGAGGGAAGAAAATGAACACTTCACCCTTTGAGTTATCTTGTTTATATATTTATAACACCTCCTCTTTTCTCCTTACGAGCATAAACACTCATTCAACAACTTGCTTCTGTACAGCATTTATTTTCAATTCAAAATGAACTTTTTCTTGTTTCCTATTCTTGAAAATATGCTTCCATGGACTTTTTAAATCTACATCCTGGTTGGTCCAGGTATTGTTTATGAATAATCTAAATAGCTTAAGTTGTAATAGTGCAAGATTATATTTAAAATTATTTATGAATTTTGGTTTTTCTTTCAAAATCGCACTAAGAAAACTCCCTGAGTTTAACCTAAATAGATCATCTTGGCCAAATCCTAATATGACAGATATGCAACGTCTGTAAGATAAATATGTCGAACTCATTTATTGCATCGTGGGTTACAGGTAAGTACATTATGATATTATTTGTCAATATGTTTTCTGGAGTTGAGTATACAATTCTTACTAAAAACGTGGTACATGTATTTTATTATTTCTAAAAAAAAAAAGGCTAAATTTTAAATANAAATTTTAAATACACCTAAATGGTAGGATATTAAAACTAGTATTTATGTGTAGTATGTTGACACAAATATAAAAGAAAAACTATTAATAGTATAGCTTTTATTTACGTAAGTGTACAGAAACGTTTTCTTTTTATGCTTCATCCACACTCTCGCCGAGACAATCCGAGACAGGATGAGCGTGAGATTGTGGGTGGTGCTCTCGCTTCACCTTACCTTACCTCGCCTTGCCTCGCCTCGCCTTGTCTCGGGTTTATGTCGGTCTTTTGTGCCCGAGTCAAAGGACGCGAGACGCTAGTCCGAGTGCCCCTCCCCTCTCCACTCTCTAGTCCAGTCGATGCGCAATTAGAGCCCGGAGTGTTAACACGTGGCACGTCAGCAAATTTAATTAAATCAATCTTTATTAATTTTAATCTTGTTTTCTTTTAATTTTCATTTAATAATTTAAAAAAACAAAACATGAGTGAGTGGATAGATGAAATAACACTCCAAGTTTTGGAATTATACCAAGGCGAACCCGTTTTGTGGGAACTAAAACATACATTCCACAAAGATAAAAAGAAATTAGATTATTGGTAAACAGAAAATTATAATGGGTTAATAAACACAAAGCTGACGCAGCAGCAGGTTCAGCATCCTCCATTATAAACATTAAAACTAAGACTGCACGCCAATTGACTGTGGGTGAGAGGCGAGAGTATGGAGAGTAGCTCTCGTCCTCCCTCACCTCGAACAGTCTCGGCGAGAGTGTGGAGAGTGGCTCGTCTTCCCTAGCCTCACACAGACTCAGCGAGAGTGTGGAGAGTGGCTCTCGTCCTCCCTCGCCTCGCACAGTCTCAGCGAGAGTATGGAGAGTGGCTCTCGTCCTTCCTCGCCTCGCACAGTCTCGGCGAGAGTGTGGAGAGTGGATCTCGTTCTCCCTCGCCTCGCACAGTCTCGGCGAGAGTGTGGAGAGTGGCTCTCGTCCTCCCCCGCCTCGCACAGTCTCGGCGAGAGTGTGGAGAGTGGCCCTCGTTCTCCCTCACCTCGCACAGTCTCGGCGAGAGTGTGGAGAGTGGCTCTCGTTCTCCCTCGCCTCGCACAGTCTCGGCGAGAGTGTGGAGAGTGGCTCTCGTCCTCCCTCGCCTCTCACAGTCTCAGCGAGAGTATGGACGAGGCATTAAGCTTGATTCGCACGCTCGCCGATAAATAGAAAGCAGAATTCGTGGAGTAGTCCACACACTTTAAGTTGACCCATTGTAACATTGCAACATGTTACATCCTACTACCCCCCATTTTAAGCGTCACGCGAAGGTTTCCCTCAAGAGTCATACTACCCACTCCATATGAAACCTCAATAGTAATAAACTTCCTGCAAATAGTAAACTTCTCTATTGTAGTCCTATATAGACTGTTTTTAATCTGTACGAATTCAATCAAGAACTAAACTTCCCCACAATCACAAAATATTCATGTACTTACCGCTTGTATTTCTTCTGGCTATAACAACCTTCAAGACTGGAAAGCCACCTCGCATCCTAATTCGATGAGGAGGTTAGATACCAGCCACCGTGCACCAACAGCAGAGGTTCCGAGCGGACAGGACAAATCGTAACTGACTGAGACCATCAACTAAATGGAACTATCCTGGTGTCCAGCGTGCAAGACGAATCCCACCACCAACTTATCGCGTGATGTCTGTTCGTCACCTCCACCAACCAATGGAGCTTTAACACCTATGCGGCTCGTGTTGGAGGCAGCTGTCCAATCCTAGACTAGTCAAGGATGACGTGATCGTATGGATGTTTGAAAAATGACCGTTGAAAACCATCGACTAATGTGAACATTCCCCCCTTTAATTCCTAAGCGACTAGAAACACTATTTAAACCTTGCGGTTCTTAAACTCAGTGACTATTATAATTCTACACCTTCAAGAGAAGCCATGTCTTAGACTGTTTTATTTATTCATTGCCGTCTGGAGAAATCCTGTCCTGGACTTGGACAATGCACAGGATGATGACGTATTGTTTTTTTTTTTAAAGTTAACTTAATAAATTTGAATTATGGGCAATTCAATTTTGAATTAACGTAAATGTAATACTTTGGAATAAGCCAAACTAAGCGTAAATTATTTACTATTTTTTTTATGAGACAGTTTTGCCACCACTTGGGCACTAGTATCAGTGAAGCCACGTATATATTAGATTGCCACATTTATTAACTTGTTTTGTTAGAAGTTTTTATTTAATTTGACAAAGTTTTGATCACCAAGTAAATGTAAATTCCTCCTTTTTTATTGTATAATGTTTTCATATTTAATTGTAGTTTGAATTAACGTAAAATTAGATGATTGTTTAATTTAGACAAAATAATTTTCCAAATTATTTAATTGAAATACTTGTGGTTTATTTAATAATTTTGTATGTCATATTTTTTTGTTGAAATGTAATAGTCCCACGGGAGTTTGACTTAATGCCGGAAAGCCAAACTCTCGTGTTTATATAAACATCTGTGTGATGTTAAAAGTAAATATAACTAAGTCTGTATTCAATGCGATGAAGCAGACACCTTTATAACCATGTCAAAGTAGCCCATTAGGCTCTTTATTTTTGTATTCAAATAAATATCAGTCTAAATATATATAAACTTATGGTTTGTTTGAATAGTCAAACATTTTAGGTTGTGTTTTCAATATTCACATTAACAAGTTATTTAAAATCTCCTCACAACGGCCAACGAAGCTGTCTGCTAACTTCTGGCTGTAGCGCGCATGCGCACTAATTTGAGATGGTTGGTTCTGAGATTTAATTGGTTTTCCTGTGCCTAACTTCTTCGAGCAGAGCGGACAAAGTAGAGAGTAGTTGACTTTCAGCAGAACAGCTCGCTGAAATCTTGTGATTGGCTTAGATCACGTCACGTGACCACGTTTCTGTTCTGCGATAGTTTTTCGGTGAACGTGTGGATCCACAGCTACAGTTAGCTGATAATACTGACAATGTTAAGAGTGCAATTACTCCTCCCCGGTAAAATCAGCTACTCCGCTTCCCCTACCACTTACTCAATATTCTACTTTATGCATTATGTATTTCCCTAGTCAAGAGCAAGGCACTTTTCTCCCCAACACTCCCCCATCCAGGGAATCCTTTTTAACAAAACACGCCCCCATTTTAAGTAAACTCCCTAATTTCAGAATTGAATATTTGAATATAATTATATTTTTAGTTTTTTTTTACATCATGATACATTCTTCGGCCACCTCCCTCCACCTTTACCGAACTTGGGCTCATGCCCTTTGCTTCATACTCCCCCCCCCTCCCACATGTCTTGGTTCCTTTCCACCCAATCCTCCGTCCCCTCCTCCACCCTCTCTTTAGATAAACATTCACAGGCAAGAGGAAAGGAGAAGTTAAACTGTTTGCGAGCCCACGAACTTTGGGCTGTTTGCCGTTAGGAACCATCGCCCGGTTCAACTTTTCATTTATACAAGCTCACGCTGAACTTGAGGCTAAAACAGGGTTGAAATATAAAAAAAAAAGTTGGTGTTGTTATCAAGCTTGTTTATTCCTACCTCCCTCATTATATTTTCTTTTTCCTTTAAAGGTATTTTTAAATAGTATTTTTTGGTAGCTTTACCGAAATAAATTGATTTACTTTGTAGTAATAATTAATAAGCACTAATATTTGTAGGTTTATGATGGCACTGGAGCAGGAAAAACATGAGTGGTCCAATACAGCTGCTCCTCCAATACGTACTAATAAAATATAACAACGATACCAAGAACTTGTGGGGGTGAGGGGCAGAGGGAAAATCCACAGACATTTTCGTTGTTGCTTAGCACAAAGCTCTACACAAACAAAACGCTATTTAGTTGCCAAACTATTTTTATGCAGAGTTTTTAAGAAGACTAGCACTGCAATATTTATGATAATCGATTGGCAAAATTTTCTACGAAACTCAAGGGGGAAAAAAATATATCGAGCAAAGTACAGTTTAATCTATTTCAAGCTTTATCAAACCAATTTTTATCTTGAACGGGATATGAAATATTTTTTGAATTGATCTATGGAGAATTAATGACAAAATGGAAAAAAAATATTTTTGAAATGATTGATCGTACATAAAAAAAAGTCAGAGCTTTCTTACGTGAATCTACCTAGTGATTATGTTAAAAATATTTTGATTAACTAAGCGTTTTTTAACAATCAAACAACCAATATGTCTGTAATTAATTATTTATGTGTAAGACTGTGGGATTATATGGAACGCGAGGAAAAGTAAATGTTTTTGCTGTTTCTATATAAAAACTTTTTTTTGGTCAAACTAAATCAAATATTGCTTCAGTACAAATATAGAGCTTAATTTTCTTCACATGGTGACCTAAACAGTTTTTGAATAATTGTCAAGGGTGTCCTGGAATTTAATGACAACTTTTTCTCTTCATTTAAAAAGTTTGTCGTCTAATGCAGCTATGCTCATGATGGATATTCAAGAATGATTGATACCATCCTGTCAATAAAATTAAACTCTAACTTTATACAGGAGCAATATTTTATATATTTTAACCAAAAAAGTTTTGCTGGAAAAACTATGAAAACACTAACCATTTCTCGTGTCCTCTACATCCCCACCTTAAGTTTAGAAGTCTAGGAGCCCTGGTTCAATTAAAGAGCTTACTTTCATAAGGTCTGTCAATCAGCCCAATTTGTAGTTAAACTTCCCGAGCCCACCGAGAAATGGGAGTGCTTGTACTTATTCCTAGGTAGGCTAGTTCACCACCATTTGCGCTTTTAGACACCGCGCTTATCAGTAAGGCATGCTTTAACCAGATAGTGTCGTTGTCATTCGAAGGGAGTCTTTATTTTTATTAATTTGTATTGGTATTGTGACACTTCGCTTGTGAAATATTACGTCCATTATTCATTAGAGGGATCAATAGCTGTCATTAACAGTGGATTGAGTAAGGGAAAGTGCCATACGACATGAAGAACTGATAACCGTATACAGGGTCCATAGCATGCCCTTGAACAAAACAAGTCGATGTTAAAAAATAAGAAAGAAGATGAAACGGTAAACCTATACCAGCTTCCCCTGAAAGGCAGTTAAGAAGAACTATGACTTCTATCTTCGCATTATATTGTATGATCTGTACCACATGAAGACTTGCAAGATGACCATCAAACAGCAGATGCTGTGGATTATGATGACGAGCAATGCGAGTGCTTGGATGAACAGGAGACTGCTCCTCAAACATGAGCTCACCAAAAGTGCTTGAAATTTTTTTATTTTTATATCTAATGTGACATTTTACAACCAAGGCTTGATTACTATTTTTTTCTTCTTTTATTTGTGTATGTGTCTTTCTGAAAAGGGTTTGTCAAAAAAAAAAAAAAGATTAAATTATGGTTACTATTATTTTAAAGGTTCAGGAAATCTGTATTTCTTAGTGGTCAATGTTACAAAATAGACTTGATTTTTATTAAAAAATTATTTTCTAAGAAAAAATTGAAGAGCTTTTTTTCCTTTATATATCAAAAGATAGCATGTCGATGCTTTTCCATCAAAAGGTAGTATGTCGGTTTAAAAAATGGCGATATCTCATTTAGTACCGGTTGAAAAAAACTCAACTTCTAGTATGTTATTATTAGCATCTATACTGATAATATGAGATAATTTCAACGATCATAATGCTTTTTTTATTTAAGAAGGATCAGCTTTTCACTTCTCTGGAAAAATCTGTGTGAATAGACATGTTAGCCTTTGAATATAAGCTCCTCAATTATAAATGGGGTTCAATATGTTTACTAGATATAGACGGGATCGTTTTGCTATTCAATTAGTACCTATTTAGAAGCTGTGTCTGAGAATATACTTATAACCTTAGTCCTGGGTTAAGTAAGCTTATTTATAATGTGCTGATATAAACAGTGTATTCGAAAATTTAACGTTTTGGTACGTAGAGTGTACTTTCTAAACACAAGACTATTTAAAAACATTATTTAAAAAATAGCTTAATGTGGAACATAACTTTTTACCGCCAAACAACTAACCTTAGCGTCTGATTAGTCCTATATCCAAATGTTTTAACAATTTTAGACCCCACTGAGACTAACATCTCAGACTTTTAATCAGTTATTTTATCCACTAAGCTCAGAGTATGAGCTATTTAGAGGTAATGCTTATGTTCTTATAATAATTTTAGTAGTTCTAAATTTACAACATTAAGAAAACAAATGCACACAAACAAATACTCTGAAGAAACATTTGCTTAGAATACGTCAAAATGAAAGTTTTGCCCACCCATAAACATTGTCTTCACGTGTAAAGTTTGCGAGCAGAAAAGTTTTTTTTATTTATTCTGTAGATCGTGAGATGGCCATTGATACTGAATGTCCTCCCTTTTATAGAACAAACTTTAATGATTAACTTTGTATTGGAGATTTCTTAAAATGATAGTAACTAGGGGTGGTCTTTAGCGAGTTTTAATGGCGTGACGAGAGGGGGGTATGGAGAGAACTTGGGAGGGGCAGGGGAGTGTGCCAAACTTTCCCGCCCACCACGTCCCAAACAACTGCGGTAGAAACAAACTAGGGAAGAGAGACGCAATTATTAAGATTTGGGTGCTCGAATAATAAGGGATGATGAAGATACAATTAGGCTTTCTGAGCGATGTGGCTAAATTATCTGTAAGGAAACAAAGAGCAGTTAATAATAGGTTATACTACATCGTTTCAAAACTTTGTTTGTGTATATTGTAATTGGCGTTTAAGAAAAAATGATTTTTTTTCGCTGTTATCTTTGAGAAAATGCAATTTATTATCAATATAATTACTAGTATATAAGCCTGTCGGTGACTTGAATAGTTAATATGCGATTTATCTTTTTAGTAGAAGTTGATAAACTTAAATTATTCAATACATTATTTTAATTTACGAAAGGCTTTTTTTTAAAAAAAACTCATTCAAACAGAAAACAAAATTGAAAATCCGGATTCTTTAAGATCTGTCCCGTAGTCTATAATTAAAGTTTGCAAGTGTTCAGTTTTTTAGATCATCTAGGGTAGGGCTGCCAGAGTTTTGTTAGAGAAAACCGGGGGGAAAAAAATTTAAATTTCACAATTTTATTTAAATTTTTACGACACATTTAATAAATGCCTTTTACATATTACAAAAATGAAAACAACAGCATTAATAATTTAATTTTAAAAAAAGTAAAAAATTAAGAGTGTATTTATATTTGCGATAAGATTTTGCCTCCTTCATTTGCACTGTCTCGGCATGTTTAGACTTCTAACACTGTAAATTAAATATAATATATAAATTAATTTCAGAGCCATGAAACAAAATTATCCCTGCAATTTACACTTACACTCTCACAACGACGCAATGGCACACAAATTCAACGAGAATGTAATCACTAAACTCATAGAATAGACGGGACTTTCCAAATTGTGTTATACTTTTGTATACCAACCTGACAAAAAAAACTTTTATTTTTAGCACCGTGTCTTACTATCCGTTCGGGCTATACGTTTAAGTACTAACTACGCCAATGGATTAGGAATTGGGAATGTTTACTTTAGAGAATGGGAACCCACATTTGCGTGAAGGGATAGTGGAAAACCGTTTAGAAAAAAACCACCCCAGTTCACCCGAGCGAGATCTGAACCTCGATCTTCCCGTCCTCGGCAGTATAGCGCGTTAGACAAAATAATGTTAATAAGCCTCTTACATCACCGAATGTGGCGTAAAAGAGAACAAAACCAAAAAAGTTAAAAACCAGGACAATCGTGTGTCCCGAAGTGGTCTTTCAGGATACCGGGACTATTATCTAAAAAAAGGGACAATCCTGGAAAACCGGGACGTCTGGCAACCCTAATATTGGGGATTCTGATGTGTGTGGAAAGATACACACATGTTAGGAAACAATATTTATGTTGAAAGGGTTTAGAAAAAAGATATTCGTGCTGTCAACGCCACTAAAACTCAGTAGTTCTACGCCCTGGCTTATCTTAGGTTTTATAGCTTTAACTGGTGTCGAACACATGATCCCCCGATTTTGCGAGGTTTTTATACAACTCAGACTTTCAATATGGTTTGGGGCTTCATCCTTCGTACTGAAAAGGGACTCAAGTTGTAGGATATTAGACTACAATCCTTCGTACTTAAAAGGGACTCAAGTTGTAGGATATTAGACTACAAATCCTTCGTACTGAAAAGGGACTCAAGTTGTAGGATATTAGACTACAATCCTTCGTACTTAAAAGGGACTCAAGTTGTAGGATATTAGACTACAATCCTTCGTACTTAAAAGGGACTCAAGTTGTAGGATATTAGACTACAATCCTTCGTACTTAAAAGGGACTCAAGTTGTAGGATATTAGACTACAATCCTTCGTACTTAAAAGGGACTCAAGTTGTAGGATATTAGACTACAAACTACCGTAACTCTTAAGCTGAGTAAGTAAAGCGCTTCGAAGTAGTCCTTTAACTACTGGCGTCGTTCCCGGCCTTACTTTTTAAAAAAAGGTCTAAAGCACACTGTTATATACCACTAGAAGAGGGGTGTTTCTTCTGAATTACTGTTATATGCCACTAGAAGAGGGTTGTTTCTTCTGAATTACTGTTTATGTCAATACACTGTGTTGTGCTAACTGGCAAAACAATCTCTTGTTTTAAAAACATTACCTGGTGCGCGTGCACAACTGTTAATATAGAGCATTTGACAGTTCGATTGTTCAGGATTACGTCATCCTTGCATGATCTTGATTAATAAAAGCTGCAATTTATGACAGTACCAAGTTTTAGCCCAGTCAGTAAAATGGTTTAGGATCTAGGCCAAGATACAGACAGAAGGCATCGCGGAAAAAACACTATTTCGGTTTCAGAGGATCATGAAACGCCGACATTTATCAAAATATAGAGTTCAATCTTTTTGACGATCACAATACTTGCCTCCCCGATTGGGCGAGAGAAAGTAAAACGTATTTATTAATGAAATAAATAAAGCCATTACATAGTTTGCGTACTTATGGTATGAATGTAAGATGGAAAAATAAGTACTCTGAGAGCTTTGAAATGTGGTGCTGGAGAAGACATGAGAAGTTCAGGTGGACGGACAGGGTGACAAATGAAGAAGTCCTAGGAAGAATGGGTGAGAAGGGAACCATTTTGGATGTGATTGCTCGGTACAAAGCAAACTGAACCAGACATAACCTTTGGAGGAACGATCCTCTGCACGACGCCATTGATGGGTTGAGGGAAAGAGGAATTTAGGAAGGAGGATTCAAATATTGGATGACTTGAAGTAAAAAAAAAAATTCTGGGAGCTGAAGAAGAAGGCAAAGGACAGGACAGGGCAGGGCGCATTGACGGTCTAAGCTCACTGAAAAAAAAGTAGGTTCTGTCATGAGACAGAACACCTAATGATGACAATAGTATGAATACCGAAACTATAAATAATTTAATAAAAACAGTTTTGCAGCTAGCTTTAGTTGCAGCAAAATGTATGTGACTTGTTTATACTTTTGTTAATATTTCGTTTGATTAAATAAAATATAGATTTATACTAAAATGTTTTTGATTGACACTTTTTATTCTTTTAATGTTCACAAGTTCAATGCATAATTTTTCAACCTTAAGCGGGGGAAATAAAATTAATTATTTGTTTCTAATTAACTAAACACGCTTGGCGTTATGAGTATTTTATGTTTACTTCACTGTGGCTTGGTAAGAATATGTGTAGAAAATATAAGAAAAATAGCTCCATCTATTAAATAATTTGCTAACTATAATTTTATTCCATATGATTATTAATAGACTATACCTAAGGTGAAGTAGCTATATTATTTGTGAACTATACATATTGATATTTAATGGAACCTACACAAGTTGGCCGTTGTATTGCTAAAAATAAAAAAAATATACACCTCTAAGGAAAAAATACTCAATGTATTTTGGGTAGCCTATAGTTTCTCTCAAGATATACTTAAACACTTTTTCAAGACCACCTATCTTCGCCATCAAACTCTCATCCTAAAAATATGCACGAGGCAAAGTAGTCACGAAGATGCGTACTAGAATAGGTATGCAACCATTATCGCCAACATAACACGGATAATATTACACCCTCCACCCCACACCAAACCCCACCACCATTTTCCTTGTGACTGGTCTATAAAATGGTTTATGTTAATGCGACAGGGTGTTACATATGTAGCAGGGCTGATGGAATTAGTCATTTCGGCAGAGATACTTCACCAGAAAATCAGTAGACCACCAGTATTTTCCAGGCGTGGGTATGTGTGGACTTTTTTTTTATGGAAATGTGGGTGGGGGGGTGGAGAGTTCCATTAGCTGTGCCCATTTTGGTTTGTTAGTTGAGAGCTGGCTATCGCGAATATGACTGACGAACTGCGCGTGTCGTTGCATTACTCATGGCATTCATGGAAAAGAGAGAGAAAGAGAATGGAATCATTTGATGACGCGTGATAAAGGTAAGTTTTTTATAGCCATCTAAATAAACCTACCATCTCCACAACAAAGTGGTCTGTAGAAGCCCAATCAAGGTGTAGGGACATTTTTGTTTGATCTGTTGAATGATTTAATCAACTCAGCTTAGCGAGGCTCTGTTTTAACTTGACCACATGTCCCTCCATTTGTCTGACTGTCCATCCAGATATTTTTTCCACTATAACTCTAAAGTGCGAAGAAGGAAAGGATGTGAAATATTAGGGGGTAAATATTTTCAGTACACTTTACCGGGATTTGAACTCCAGCCCTATTACTATTAAACTAGTCCATACTATCTTAACGTTTATAACACGTGTCCTTCGATGGGGGGTATTTAGATCTAATTTTTAATTTGGTAAAGAATAAAAGGACTAGTTCTCTCAAATGAAATTTACTTTGTTGCTTGCATGGTATAAGGCGTCACTTTCGCAACAGACTAGACTGACGGGGAGATCCAGGTTGGTTGTACTGAGGGTAGTTTTTCCTAAATGGCTTCCCACTTTATCACTACGCAAATTAGGGTACACTTCCTATAAATTCAACCTTCCTCATCTCTAGCACACTAGCGTAGTTAGTTCATTGGCGTGTAATTCGAATGGGTAGTAACTAAGACGCAGTGCTAAAAAAAAAGCTTGCAAATAGAAATTGCTCTCTCATGTGGAATCTGTTATTGCGGTTTTAGTATAAAACTACACAGACTATAAAAAAAAACCTCTTGATTAAAATTAATATGTTGTTTAAAAATAGTTAAATATTAGAATTGGCGTGAATTCGTAAAAGATAAAAAAAATATGTAGGGACTCAAAACAAATATAAATCCATCTCATAATGTAAAACTAATCAGAATATTTCTTAAAAAGTAATCTTCCACACACTCTACTTTTAAATCGGCTCTACCAATACTTTCTGCTCCGAGAACTCGCAGAATATTATGTCAGGCTTTCCCGTCTCGACTGCGATCATCGAATAACGCGGACAAGAGAAGGAAGCGAGAGTAATTAACGCTTTGTTGGAAGAATAAGACACCCTTCCCTTTTACCGTCTTCCCTTATTCCCTCACCAATACCTCACCCCTCCTTCCCTTACCCTTTCTGCCAAACCTACTCAACGTTTAAACTACGCTTCCAACACGGCTGAGACGGAGTAGGGGGAAAAAATATATAAAAAAATCGCAAGCTCTAGAACAAAAAAAAAAAACCACATAAAAAACCATGCACTGAAACAACATCGGACGAAATGAAACACAAACACTGGAGTTTAAACTAGAAACTGTGTTGCAGTCATTTTCATAGAGGAGGCCATCCATCTCTCTTAACACTGTTCTTTCTCTTATCATTATCTTTATCTCTCCCTTTGCCCTTCGTTCCATTTTCACGTTCCCCCTCCCCACAACTCTCTCTATCCTCGAATAAACGCGGATAAAGGTATAGACTAATGAATACGATGGTTTAATTGAAAGAGATATACCTCATCAATAAACTAATAAGAAAGATAAACGAATGCTTAGAAATAAAGCTTTTACATAATTAATTTTCTTTCGTGTTCATTTTACATAGTAACATTGGAAAACTTTTCATTTCTGCATCAGCATCTGATTCATAGCTCTAGTCCAATTATCGTGAGATATCCGTCACACACACACACAAACACACACACACACACAGAGCTGTCCTGTGTTTATTTTTCTTTCACTATTCGCATCTCCCTTGTGTTGTGCCATAGTGCCCTGTTCTACGCTGCGCTGTCCAGTCCTGCACCCACACTGTCCCACTCTGCCCTGCGTGGTGCAGCCTAGTCTTCCATCTTCACTGTGCTGTTCTGCACTGCGCTGCCCAGTCCTGCACCCACACTGTCCCACTCTACCCTGCGTGGTGCAGCCTAGTTTTCCGTCTTCATTGTGCTGTTCTGCTCTGCGCTGCCTAATCCTGCGTCCACACTGTGTTTTCCTGCGCTGCACGGCCTAGTCCTGCGTCCACGCTGTGCTGCCTAATCCTGCATCCACACTGTGCTGTCCTGCTCTGCGTTGCCTAATCCTGCGTCCACACTGTATTTTCCTGCGCTGCATTGCCTAGTCCTGCGTCCACGCTGTCTTTATCTGCGCTGTGCTGCCTAATACTGCGTTCACACTGTGCTGCCCTGCGTTCCAATATGCACCTGGACTTACAATGCGCTCTGTATCACTTGCCCGACTGTTCAACATTTAAAATCCTACATTTTTGATCATCCCAGGCTTCGTACCATAGACTCTGTTCAAAGACGGATGGACAATATTTGAAGTACATCTTGGTACTCTTTCTGATGACATAAGTCTTTAACGCGTCGATTTTATCAACTATTTAATTTTTCTTCCCCTTAAAAATTAAAATTAATGGGTTTGTTTAAAATATTCTCTTTTTAAACGGTGATCCCTTCTACAACCCAAATTTTACAACACAACTAATTAAACACACTCATATAGAATCGAATTGTGATCCTCTTGACCTGTAGTCAGCCCACATAGTCACTCGGTCATGCACACAGGCTGCGATAGCCATAATTTGTATTCAAGCATTACAAATAGAACAGTGACGTTTTGTGGTCACCCCGTATTACTACCCGTCCAATTTATAATACGCTTATGTACTTATTACGATGTTTTAAGGATGACTAAGATTGAATTTTAGAGGAAATATAACCGCATTAACATGAAGGTAGAGTAGGCCTACACACCCATTTAGGAAAAAAAACCCACCATCAGCACATTCGACTGGGATTGGAGCCCCGGTCTCCCTGTCATTCGCAATCCCATCTTTCGCGAGAAAGATGTGCCTTAGACTATTCGACCACCAAAGCGAGTCGCAATGGTTTCATTAAAGCTCTAACTGCCAAGCGGCTTAACGCCAACTGTAGTGTTAGTGGAATCTTCCAGGAGACACTGGAGGAAGGATTTTCTCGTCATTGTGGTCGATCAACTTATTTCCAGGGAAGCGCCTGGGAATTTACTTAAAGCTATAGTTACTTAGTTTGCTCCTTTTAGAAAATACACTGTGAACAGATGACATTTTGCACTGCCACTTAAATTTAATACATATATTTTATTTCTCACAACTCTTGACTTGATGTGCTATTGAATCTTTAAATACATAATCATAAAGATGTGTTATTTTTTATCTTCCTGGTAACATTTGATCGGTTTCCTTTTGGATAGTCGCTAGACGCTTCACCGAATGGAATGTTGGAACAAAGATTATTGGCATGCCATTTCTCTACTTTAAAAAAACAACACATTAAAGCAGGGTTTGCCATAGAGGGCCCACTTGATAAAACCCACTTGGTTTGCTATGAGTTTTTTTTTTCCAAAAAAGCAGTATAGTTGTAGGGGATTCCCCTCTCTAGCCATGAAGCTGATTGATCCAACAGTATGTAGGCAGCTACCTACACAGTTTTCCATATATTTTGTCTTGGGTGTCACGTGTGATGATACTGAAATTTACAGTTTTCCATTGTGGTTGTTCATTTTTTGTTCATCCAAGTAAATATTAAGGTTCTGCGAGGTCTTGGGATTTCGAGCTTCGAGCCGAGCTCGTCATTTAAGCTTGATATCCAGATCGAAAGTTTTGTAGGCTCATCATTTTCGAGCTTCCCCAGATATAAGTAATAATCAATTTTTAAAACCCATTGGTAAGCATAGGCTATTTAATTTATATAATATCGGCATTTCCACTTATAAATCATTCGTTTACTTAACAATTTGTTAAAATCAATCACATTAACAACGTAATAGAGCTTTAAAACTACTCCTGACTGGTAATCTTATTCAATATTGGTGTTCATTTTGAACTATCCTTGATTGAAGTTGTATACTTGTATTGTCATGACAAAGCAATGAAAATAAAAATAGCTAAATATATTACTAAAACTTGAATATTGATTATTTTTACCTGGTCTCTTTCTAAAATAAAATTTAATATCGATAATATTTTTTATTGAATGTTCTCGAACTTTAAATATTTAAATATTGTTTTAATTAATACTATTAAATACAAAACTAGCACTAGTTTAGTTACCATTTAGTTATATACTTATGTTGGCTAACATGTCTAAAATCAGTGTAGATCATTATTATTGCAATATATATTTTACCTAACTTACCACAAAAATTACAGGAAATTAGTCTAATTTATTGCAGTTAGCGTAATATATCCTATTTGCAGCATATCGTATTTTCTATGTACACTTAACATATTGAACAATTGTATCAGGTTTGATCGAAATATTATAAATTTAGTTAAAACACATGTAGAAATCAAAGTATAAGAATTTCCTGAGAAAACTCAATAAAACCCAACCTGGATGGTTTTTTTTTAACCTGAATTAAAATCTCAAAGGCACGTGCCATATTTAAAAAAGGTTGGTTAGAAATGAACAGGGTTTGGATATTGTAAAAAGCATCTGTTAGGTGTAATTTCTATTAATTTATGAACAACGTGAGTAATAATAATCAAATTAAGTACTTTGATATTTTTAGTATGGTTTTCACAAAAATCGTAGATGAAAGTTGCTCTGACCAGTTAAAAATGTTTTAATTTCTACTTTAAATTGTTTTTTAAAAAAAAAGTCTGATAGTTTAGACAAACCCTATACAAAATTACACATTATCTTAAAATTTTCTGCTGTGACCCTATCAAATCATGACTTTATTTGATAAAGGAAGATTAGATTAAGCCTTATATCCTTTTAATTTAGTCTCAGAAGTACAAATGTTCACGTAAATAGTCTTTGATTTTTTTACTTTCACTCTACCCCTTTCATTTCACAAAATTTTACGAGTTTTTAGTAAAAGCTTCCATTTTAAGATTAAAGAGAAATAGAGAGAGTAAGTCTGTGCGGTGCACCATACCATTAGTTTAACGTTCAAACTCAAAATTTAAACTTTTTAACTGGTCATAAACCTGCTGATAATTTACGAATACATATTGTTGGAAACGATATTTAAAAATATCAAACAACTTATTAAATATTGTTGGATTTAAAAGCATCTGCAACGCGTCTCAAAGATCTATCAAACAACCCTCTTAACATTTTATGACAAACAGAGTTTATATTACATTTACCTTGAAAGGTAGCAGCCCTCTTACCTTGATGAATTACACTATGGCCCTATCTTACAAGCTGTAACATAGTGAAATAATGCAAGGTAAGCCTGATACCTAACACGGTAAACCAAGTATACATTGACACAGCTATAAAGCAGTAGTTTTTTTTTTACTTTTAATGGGTACGTGTATAGTAAACTTATTTCTACGTCTATGAATCCAACCTTTTTGCTATCCCTTTCATGCCACCTCTATTCATCGTTTTCATTTTTGTGAACAGCTGACCTGCTCCGGATCTCCTTCCCCCAACCACCAGATATGAATTGAAATGGAACTCCATCCACACCATCCTTTCCCCTCCCCCTAAACTTCCAACCCAACTTCCTTTATTTTAAATCTACGTCCAACTAGGGCATAAAAATGATACGTAGATCAACCCCCCTTTCCTCCGTACCCTCTTCATAGATTCTTTTTGTGGAAAAGTTAGAGAGAAAAATAATTATTACATTCACGTAGATGAAAAATCTTACGTAACCAGAGTTTGCATAAAAACTATTTTTTTCTTATTTACTATAGCAAAAAAAAAAAAATTGGCTTGCATTAACTTGCAACAAAGTGAAATTCACTTTTTCACCGGAAGGGCCTTTTGAAAAATACAAATATATTCTTTTTGGCCAAAATTGATTTAAAAAAGTGGCTATTTTATAAGTGCACTTTTTAAAACATACTTTAACCACTTCAATGGCAGAATGGTCTAAGGCAGCGGTTACCAAACTGGGGGTTCGCAAAACCTTCCAAGCGGTTCGCCAAAATATTTCTGTAATGGCGGAATTTTTTCAGCACTTTGGAGTAAATGGAAAGCATTAATAACTGTTTATTGTCTCACACTGAAGTCAGGTAATTATCTCGTGGTAGAACTCTGACAAGATTATTTGAACTTAAACACTAAGTTTACGTTTTTCTTACTAACCATCCATTTAACAAAGCAAAGCGCAAGCAAGATCAAATGTGGCTCCAAGCTTTGGTCTATTAGGTAGAAATTTTCTCAAAAATGAACAACTCAAACCTTTCTCTTCAGGGGTCGAATATTAACGTTTTTACTGTGCAAGACCGTATTGAATGGTTCATAAAAATAACAATCATTTGGAAATATGTTTAGTTAGCAATCAGAGTGCTTTGATACCCTTCGTGACTTTATGGTAAAAAATAAGCTTTCTTTGGACGGAAATATTAAGAACATGGCTATAGGACACTTGAAGGGACTTGGAAAAATCTTCAGAAAATATTTCCCAGCAATGTCCAATAATTACAATTGGATTCACAATCCCCTGTAAGAGACAGTAGTTTTGGAATCCTCCCCATTAAGCGCGAGGGAAAAAGAGCAGCTCCTTGGAATTTTCACAGGTTTTAAATTAAATAAACGCTATCAATCTTTGTCATTAATAGGTTTCTGGTTAAGTTTAAAGGAGAAGTTCCCATTGCTAGTAAATAAAACTATTACAAGTCTGGTACAACTTTCTTCTCCGACGTATTTGAGCGAGAAATATTTTTCTTAATACGCTTATTTAAAAAATAAATACAGAAACAGGCTCAGTACTGAAAGTGACTTGAGACTTTATTGATCGTCTGTGGTTCCTAACTTTAAAGCTCTGTTAAATCCAAAGCAAGCGCACCCTTTTCACTAAGGGCCAGTTTCATAGTCAGACTTAGTGAGCCTAAAGTGCGAGTCTATACTAAATACAAGACGTCACCTACCTGAAATTGAATGGAATTGGCCAGTTTCATATGCTAAACTGGCCCATTCTATTTTGGTCTAGGTAGGTGTCGTCCTGTATTTAGTATCGACTCGCACTTTAGGCGTACTAAATCTGACTATGAAACTGGCCCTAAGTCACGTGAAGAGGTGAGTAACTGTTAAAACTTGTGAACAATTTTGCAACCTATACTGGCATGGGATTTTGTGATTAAAGGAAGCTATTTCAGTTATGTAAAAGCAGCCATTTCCACTACCACTTTAAAAAACATGTGAAATGTGATAAATATTGTGACGGTAAAGATAAAAAAATGTTACTACAGTACTTAGCTGATTTAATTTTAGCCTTAATTCTTTAAATAAATGTATAATTATTTGAACTTCTACTTAAGTAGCTTCAATATTATTCCATTTTCTTTGGAGGGGTATTCCAAAGTACCTACCGGAACTATAGTAGGTTAATTCAAAGATATTAAACAATTTGATTACAATTAATAACTAAGTTTCATTTTAAAAAATGGTATAAAATTAAGTGCATGGCTATGGATATTTATTTATCAAGAGGTTCGTGCATCTCAAATGTTAGTGAAAGGGGTTCGCGAGTCGAGAAAGTTTTGAAACCGCTGGTCTAAGGCGTTACTCTCTTGTTAGACCGACCTGCTGATGACGAGGAGATCTGTGTTCGAATACCAGTCGGGTCTACTGAGAGCGGCATTTCCTAAATGCTATCCCACTCTCCTTCCCCGCAAATTCAGCTAGATTAACTCTAAAAAAAGGTTTACTCATTCATACCAAATTAGAGTAATTATCATATGCGTGGTAAGACGTGTTAAAAAAACAAAACAAAAAAGCTCTAATTTCCATCTTTGTTAGAGCGTGCCCTAAACAATCTATTTTATTTTATCAAGAGGTACTTAAGAAATGTTCTAGATATTTTAGTACAGGTTTTGTTTTAGTTGTTAGAAGGTCTTTGTTTGACCTACATAGCCAAGGCAGAGAGAGAATTTTATTTTGAAACAGAGGCACAGTGAGAGAACCTTTCAAACATTGATGAGCCTCAGCTACACAAAATATGCATAAGTACGGTACGCAACTCCCTTAACATAACCCCATTAGCGAAGAGGCCTCCTCGCTTGTACTGGTCTTTAGGGAGCTACTCCCCCCTCCTTTTCTCCAAACCTTGCCGCCGTCTTCTAGTCCAAACAAGGAGGAACCGGGCATTGCCTTGTAGGGAGCCCCGATAGGCCCCAGTTATCGCTCCCAACATGCGATAGAGTCGTCCTATACTCTCGCAATCTTCTCTAACTAACGCAAATTACATGCATATTCATGACGGCTCGAGGGCTTTGTATTTCTCACCGGGGCCATCTTTTCCAAGTTGGGCGGGGGATGTTTGATATGAAGGAGCGTGGTGGGGTCATCGGCGCGGGGGACTCGAGATTGGCTGATTATGAGTGTAAGATGTCAACAAATATATATTGTGTCTAGTACTACTTGTTCAGGTTATACGCATACAAGATAATTACTCTAATGCAGCGGTTCCCAAAGTGTGCTCCGCGGAGCACTTGGTGCTCCGCGAAACATATCCAAGTTCTCCGCGAAGAGATTGTAAATGAAAATAAAATAAATATGACAAGATCTCAAAATTGTTTATTTGTGCGGTCATGAACTGTTTTTAGATAAGTATTGTGTAGAAATAATTTAGCTCCTGCATCATGCCATAAAGCAGTGTAAATAGCAAGTATTATGGATCCAAAGTGCATTGTCATGCGTCACCTCAGTCAGGTTTACCCGCCTGCACCTTCTCGGAACCACACAAAACATTGAGAAAATCCGTGAAGCACACAGACTTCACGTAGCGAAACCAGACAGATAGGCTCAATGGCGCCAGCTAATCCCGGCTCAGTGAGAGACTCACCGTACTTAAAGATCCGATTGTTAGCTTTGACACTTTTACAGAATTTTCTGGAAAGTTTCTATTGTATATTAAAAACTCTTGTTTCTTCACTCCTTCATTCAGTTGCAGTTCATTCAATGTTTAGTCGAGAGTCGAAACGATTCAAATTGCAGTGCGGTGTTATTTTTTCACAAGTGCTTTTGTTGTGAGATTTAAAAAAATAATAATTACGTTAGTAACTTAAATGGATCTTCCCTCTTGAGGACGAAACACCTGCCCATTACAGGTTTTTTGGAGCACCTACGTAGCGATTTAGAAAATATCATAGATTTGCTTTCAATGGATCACTGGCTGAAGTCTGAATCCTTAAAATAAACTATTAAAACCTTCGCCACAGTTCCTCCAGTAGCTATGGAAGCATCAACAGCTAATAGGTATGTACAAATATTATGTTAGATACATTTTTTTTAACGTTGAATAGTGTTTATCTATTGGGGTCTGCTAGAATAAGAGCGTGTGTCATTAAAACTAATAACAGCTTTGGATGCCAATAACACAGGACCTATAAGAAGAGATAGGGACTAAGGTACATAAAACTTTATACAAATTAAATAGTAAATAAAGACTTTTCAGTATATGCATTGCATGTTGTACATATTGTTGCAATTTTAACAAAAATAGATTTCAGCTCAGGTGGTTTTCGAGTTTTGTCCTGTTAATTGGTAGTAACCTTAAAGCTGAAGCCAATTTGATGTCACCAAGCGATAGGATAAGATAGCCGCTCACATTTAACAAGCATTGTGAGCGTACATGCGAGAAACATTTACATTCTTAAACGTTATTCAATGTTAATTTAGGAGCATTGGTTCTTTGATCAATTGTTTTATTAAATACTCGACATTTATTATTATCATTAATATTATTTACCCAGATGATACGAATATTATTTTTATATTGTAGTGTGGAAGAAGATGGAGCAGTTGCCAATGCTAGAATTTCTGGACAGGATGAAGGGTTTTTAGACGAATCAGCGACATCAGGTGTGACAGAAACTTTTGAACTGTTGAAAGAACTGCCTAGTGCTAGTTCTTCGGAGACCAGTGCCACAGGTAAAAAAATTATAAAAAGGATGTTTCACGATTCCTACATGGATATTGGATTTGTTGAGACTAGTGACAACAAACCACAGTGCGTAATTTGCATGAAAGTGTTGCCAAACAGTGCGATGTTCCCAGCAAAAATGCGCCGTCATTTTGAGGGGGTCCATCCAGAATGCAAGGGCAAACCGAATGATTTCTTCAGAAGGAAGTATGGTGAACTTACACAAGCCCAGAAAATTATATCTTATCACTCAAAAACAGTTAATGAACAGGCTTTGATGGCATCCTACTTAGTCAGTTACCGAGTTGCTCAAGTTGGCGAAGCCCATACCATCGCTGAAAACCTTATTAAGCCTTGTGTAAAGGACATAGTTGAGTGTATGCTGGATGCAAAAGCCACAAAATTAGTAGACCCCGTTCCTTTGTCAAATAACACGATTTCGCGACGAATCGGGGACCTAGCAGAGGATGTGAAAAATACTTTACTTTCACGAATGCACTAAGTTTTCGCTTCAAATGGATGAATCAACGGATGTGGCTGGATTGGCAATTTTAATAGTATTTGTACGCTACCAATACTTGGAGTCTTTTCAAGAGGATCTGCATCTCTGCAAGCCTTTACCAACTAACACAACTGGCACTGAAGTTTTCAAATTAATAGAAGAATTTTTCACAGTGAGTGACATCCCATGGGATAACTGCGTTGATGTGTGCACGGACGGTGCAAAGGCCATGACTGGGAAGATGTCCGGTGCTATCTCAAGAATAAAACAAAAAGTCAAGGAATGCAGCAGTAGCCACTGCATCCTCCACCGCCTAAAAGAAGTCTTGGACGAAAGCGTGAAAGTAATTTATTTTATCAAATCAAGACCTAAAAATACAAGACTATTCAAGCTGTTGTGTGAAGACATGGGGAGTCTACATACCTCTTTACTTCTTCACACAGAAGTAAGGTGGCTTTCTCGTGGCAAAGCTTTGACTCGGCTCTTTGAAATGAGAGCTGAAGTCAGAACCTTCCTGATTGACAACGACTTCGCTTTGGGAGACAGGCTGTGTGATGAGCATTGGGTTATGAAATTGGCGTATTTAGCAGACATTTAAAAAAAAGTTAATGACTTAAGTATCTCACTTTAAGGTAAGGTAGTAACAGTTTTTGACGCCAGCGATAAAGTACAAGCGTTTAAAAAGAAAATAAAGTTTTGGGCGGATTCAATGAAAAATCTAAATCTAGACAGTTTCCCAATGGTAAAAGTATTTAGAGAAGAACTAGATTCTGACGTACCCGAATATATTTTAAATGAGTTTCATGTTCATCTGCTAAATTTGCTTGATAGTTTCAACTGTTATTTTCCAGAAGAATTCCACGATAAAATAAAAGAGAGCTGTTGGGTTGTAAACCCATACTCTGCTGTGTCGGAAAAGCCAGCCTGTCTGACATCACGCCAGTATGAGTGTATGATTGATTTGACATCAGATTCTGTGGTAAAATATAATTTTGCAACTAAGAATTCACTAACAGAATTTTGGTCAGCTAAAAGACGAATATAAAGTTTTATCAGATAAAGCGAAAATCATCCTTTTACCCTTTACAATAACTTATTTATGTGAATCAGAATTCTCTGCTTATGTGGCTACTAAAACAAAATATAGATCCCGCCTGAATGCAGAGCCAGATATTCGGTTGCAGCTGTCCCAAATTAAACCAGATATAGCCACATTGTGCAAATCAAAACAGTCCCATCCCTCTCATTAGAATTTAAGTTATTTGGCTATGCTTTATCGTTCTTTTTCGATGCCAAGCTACATTTTTTGTTTTGAAACTGTAATACCTTATATAGGTGAGTAGCATTGTATATCTACAAAACCTGCTTTGAATTCGTTCTCAAACATGTTGCATTACATTATGTTTTTGGTTGTTGGTTTTCGTTTATGTATTTAAGTAAGTTCCTTATTTCTCTGAAATTAGTGGAGAAAAAATATTTATAATGAATAAAACTTGATGTTTAAGGTGAGTATGCAGCGGACGCGAGTTAAGGAGAGTAAATTTAAAGTTTTTAGAGCAAAACATTTTTTTTTGCCAAAATAAGCAAACTATTGCTTCTATAAAAACATAGAGTTTAATTTTCTTCACATGGTGACCTCATTAGTTCTTGAATATCTGTCGTGAGCAGAGCAGCATTATCTAAGAAACTTTTTAAATGAAGATAAACATTTGTTATTAAATTCCAGGACATCATCCTTGACAGATATTCAAGAAATGTTGATGTCACCATGTGAAGAAAATTAAGCTCTATGATTCTATAGAAGCAATATTTAATTTATTTGATCGAAAAAAAGTATTGCTATAAAAACTGCAAAAACACTCGCCTTTTCTTGCGTCCCCTGCATCCCCACCTTAACAAGTCCAAATGCTTAAAAATTCATTTCCAAAGCCAATAATGCGGTCATTCGGATACTACCTATGTAGGTGCTAGGTGAAAATATCGTTGCCTTTATGCCAAATACACGTGTGTGCAAAATTGGTGTTTAGAGAAAAAAAACCCGTAAAGTTCTAATTTTCAATGTCTTCCGATGTCTTTCAATGGGAAAAATTAAGTTTGGATCAAAATTTAAACTATTTTGAATTAGAAAAATAATTCGTGTTTTTGTTATATGATAAAAAAAACTGTCTAGCAACTTGAAAATGCAGTTACGTAAAAACAGCCAAAAATGAACATGGTCTAAGGGCAACGATAGTGCTCCGTCACAAATTTATCTCCTGAGAAGTGCTCCGCGACTCAAAAAGTTTGGGAACCGCTGCTCTAATGAGTTAGGGATGAGAAAGGAATCATTTTAGAGGAAATATACCCGCATTTGCATAGAAGGATAGTGATAAACCATTTACGAAATAATACCCTCAGTAGACCCGACGGGGATTCTAACCCCGGTCTACTCGTCCTCAGCAGGCCATTCAGTATAACATGAGAGAGATGCATTTGGACCGTTCAACCACAGAAACGAGTGTAAAAAAACTATATATAAGACTCTTTTCACTAGTTGTTTAATATTCTCATGTAAAGATTGTATTGAAATAGAGAAAATAATTTTCAAGATTGAAATTATGATGAGTCTTGAAGTCTTATGTGCCCTCGAACCCTAAAATAAAAAAAGTGCTTCGTTTACCTAAATAAAGGATTACACTATGGTCTTATCTAATAATCTACGTCATAGTGGAAATTTGTGAAGTAAGCTTGCTACATTTATTGATAAGCAGAGTATACTTCTTGCACACACACTTGGGACAACAGATGATGTGTTTTGTGCTGCATTCAGTTCAGGGATGTCGAATCTTTTACTACCAGTGCACCACTTAAGGATTAGCTGAATTTTATGAATTTGTCTAGTGCACCACAACTTTAGGTGGGAGTGTAAGGGACGCGAGATAAGGTCAGTGTTTTTGAAGTTTTTATTTTTATTTTAGCAAGACTCTTTTTGGTCAAAATAAATTAAATATTGCTTCAGTAAAAACACGAAATTTAATTTTCTTCACTTGGTGGTATCAAAAGTTGTTGAATATATGTCAAGAGCATAGAGGAATTAGATGGGAAACTTTTTAAATGAAGAGAAAAAAGGTTGTCATTAAATTCCAGGACACCCTTGACAGATATTCGAGAGCTGTTGATATCACCAGGTGAAGAATATAATATTTATCTTATTTTGACAAAAAAAAAAATGTTTTGCCACAAAAACTGCATTAAACTCTGACCATTACTCCCGTCCCATTTATCTCCACCTTTATTAAGTTTTTTTAATAAACATTTATCCATGATGCCAAATGGCCTTTAAACATTTTTATGTTTTTGTTGTTCGTATGTACCCATCATAGAAGTATACTGTATTGTTGATTTTATCAACAGTTATTATTTTAAGTGCTTCTCTATGACATCATAATATGGGTGGACTCGAATTGCGGGATGAATTATACCTGTCAGCCTATCCACATGAATTGCAGAACAACCTGTAATCCCATTCAACTCATAGACACTAACCTAAACTAACCTAACCTAACCCAACCTCCATGCTCTATTTTGATAAAGTTATTATGAATTTAATTTTTAATCCGCAGCTCGTGTAAGGGTATTACCGAGCTCGGATGAGTTGTTCCGCAATTCGTGTGCACCCGTATCGGTTGTTACGCAATCCGTGTGCACCCGTATCGGTTGTTCCGCAATTCGTGTGCACCAGTATTGGTTGCTCCGCAATTCGTGTGCACCGCATAATATTGAGTAGGTAGGTCAATTCTAATATCATTATCATTTTAAGATTAACATACGTGTTGGTTTGAGATAAAGCGTTCACATTAACAATTTGTATGGAAACACGATCATTCAAATGCAACAAATTCTGCAGCACGGCATTTAAAAATCAAAACTTGTTTAATCTTTGTTCATAATATGCAGCAATTAATGATTTTAAATTATTATTGTTTATTCTTCCATACCGTCATGCCACCCAACCCTTGTTAGCGTGCCACAGAATGGTACACGTGCAATTAGTCCACCATCCCTGTTCTAGTTATTAAGATGGAAAACAATCCGCTGGAAAACCCACTTCAGTGGAGTCATGGTCTAAGGCGCTACTCTTGCAATATACTAGACTGCCGAAGACAGGGAGATCGGTGTTAGATCCCCACTGACTGCACTCAGTGTTGTTTTCCTAAATGTTTTTCCACTCTCCTTCCACGCAAATGTAAGTGTATTATTCTTACTTAAGCCTTCCTCGCCCCTAACTCATTAATATAATTAGTCCATAGACGAGTATACCGAGTTGGTAATAAGACGTGGTGCTAAAAAAAAGTTACAACTAATTTAATAAAGATTTGTCGCGCTTACAGAGCCATTATCAACTTCTACTTAAAGTAATTATAATTTGAAAAGATATTTGAAAGTTATATTACTTATACTCTATATTTTTAGTTAAATTAAATACGCTTTTACACACAATCAAGGAATACCACGTTTAGGTAAATTAAACTCGAAAGTGGTTATTAGTTAAATTATTTTAGAGGGTTTTTATGTGTTTTTTACTTGGGAGTTAAGCTATTCTTTATAAAAGCATGCTATTTTGTCCATACTATAACATCTCAACGGTTAAAAAGAACAAAAACAAATGAAAGCTGTGGGCATTAATATTTCCAAATGTAAGCGCACTCTGGAGCTAGATGAAAAGAGGCGTAGGCTAAAAAAAAAACAAAAAAAAAACTAGCTCACTTTCATTTAATGCAATTCGTGGAGACACACAATGTTTTTGTTGAAAAGGGGTGGGGTGGGGGTGTAAGGGGTTTGAGTGGAATTTAGGTTCCCACGAACCGGTTCTGGGGGAGTTCTGAGTGCTTTTAAAGGGGTGATATGTGAGAGTTTCAAGGGGGCTAGGGGTAATGGTGGGAGGAAAGGGAGGGAGGGTTTATTGGAGCTTTGGAATGAGGGGTCAGTGAGTGGACTTTCTGATTCGTAGACAAGCGAAAGGGAAATGTCTATAAAAAGGAAAACATGGAATTTGTTTGGTTTACAGGTAGAATGTTGGAGCATATTTTTATCTAAAATATAACATATATTTCTTGCAATTACCTCTGTATTCTACAAGCGTGAGATATAAGTTTAATTGAAAAGTGGATTACATAAATATAATGTTACTTACGGTTTAAAATTAATAAAATAAGATATATATTTTAACAGAATTTTTTTTCTTAACGTGCTTATAGAGATTAAATTGTTTACATCTTAACATTGGGCTAGTATCGCCTTTGTCTACTAAACAGTGGTTTCAGGGTTTGATTCCCAACACCGTCACAAATATAATTTGGAAACCAGATAGCTACGCTTTAAAATGTATGAATTTAACTTTGATAGGCTGAGTGTCGTATATGATCTAGAGTTGAGCTAGGCTGTAGGCTGTGTGCTGATTTATAATCAGTTGGTTCAAAAAGTGCACGTTAAAAGTGCAAAGTATTTTTAGCTGCTCTTAAATATGTTACTAAACATTGATTTATAAATAACTGGTCTATTATAATGTATATCTTAAACTTGAATAATTCTTTTTCAGAATTTATGGATCCCAGTTTGAAATACGTATTGAACATAACTTTTTCTAATGTCCTCAAACCAGGGTAAACAATACCTACTTTTTTAGGATTTACTATTGGGACAAGAAAAGTGGTAAGGACCAGTACATTTTTACAATATCTCTACGACTCCTTTGGTATCAACATTTTTAAGGCAGTAAAAGCGACATTGGCCGATTTATTTTTAGCAAGAAAAATCGACCCTCATGAGGCTGTGAGAGTAGACTCGCGACCTCTGACCTAGGAACACTCACGGTCAAGCCATCAACAAGAATGTACTGTACGTGTGATATGTTGACACAGTTAAAGGGTATGGAGGTGGAATAGTCACTTCAACTCATTTTTAATCAGCAACAGTCATTATTTAAATGCTAACCATAATTAAAGTGTTAAATAAATAAACCCAAGTTATTACTTTGTGATCTTTATTTTCAATCGAAACCATTACAGCCGTAGGTAGGGAACACAGATGGGTAGCAGGACGTAGTGAAGGAAAAAAAGGTTTTTTTTTTATCTATGCGTCAAATCACTGAAGCTGTAACTTTTGATGAATAATATCAATACTTATAAAATAACACTAATAATATAGTAAAGTATTATAAATGTTGAACTAAATTTTTTCTAAAAGTTCTAAGTGTTCCATCTCATCAGAGTTCCAAGTTCCTTCCTTATCTAGCTGCGCGTTATCCGTGGTGTGAGAAGGGCTCTTAAGGGTCAAGTCTCGTCTTCGGTCATGAATGTGGGTACAGCTGCTGATTGCCAACCATTCTTTACTCCACAACATTCCTTACAGCGATCAACCCTGACTGGGCGACGAACCACAAACCCCCTCAACCCTCTTAATCAACCTGGTCCTTAGACCCTCTTCATCCCGCCGGGCACATTTTATAAATCTCTCCAGGGTTTTTCTTTCCCTCTTGGTTTGGGTCAAATACTTGAAAGAGCCGAGCTCGTCCAGGCAAAATAACACACGTTCTATGACCGTCAAAAATCTCACCTCCATTTTTTATACGGCTTCTTTACTACTCTACAGTATAGTAGTTATCTATAGTTCATGTTTGATGGTAAAAACATAGAATAAATAATAGATATTTGAATTTTAAAACAAGAAAGCAACAACTGAAGAAAACCACTCAGTAAAAAAATTTTACTTTCTCATGTCTAAAGAAAGTATTGTAAACGTGAAAAATTTCGACTTTCGATGTTATACATGTGTTCGAACCCAAAAAAGTGAATTTTACAACTATCGCTGTCTGTCTGTCCATCCATCCATCCATCCATCGCTGGCCACAGATCTGAAACGGTTTAATGGATTTTGTTTAAACTTTATATCTAGATATGTTTTTAATTTTTACCCTGGCACTCAAATTAAGGGTAGTTTATTATAAGTAAATTTTTTTTGTTACAAATTTTTTGAAAATGGTTTTACCAATATCGTTTGAAATTGATATCTGGGGAATGTTTGACATGGCATACGAAACAGGATACTTTTAGATTTGCTTAAGGTTAGTTTACAGGTGACTGATTTCTTAAATATAAATTAAATATTTTAAGAACTGATTTTAATAATTTGGTTCAATTTTAATTGTTAAGTTTATTACGTTATAAATAATTATGTATACAGGCTGTAGCAGAAAGTTTTGACACATTTAATTACCCTGTATCATTGTTATTTTAACTACTTAATTTTTTCAATTAAACTTAAAATAACAACATAAGATTTCTACATAACCTTGAATTATTATTTTTTAAATCAATGTCCCTAAGAAGGCCACTATTATATGCGATGCATATTTGTATGCGCTCCTTGAAACTTGAAATTACTTAGTGCAATGTTTCTTGTTGAATTGACTCAATTCACACAACAATTCTTTCTTTAAATTACTTAATTGTTTTTGGGTGAGTTGCGTGAACATGATTATTTAACATGCCCCACAATAAAAAGTCCGAAGCTGTCAAGTCTGTTAAGTGTAGTGACCCGGACCCCGGAACTGCAACGTAAGAGCAGGAATACCAACAACCTGTGGTTCCATTATGTTTGGGCAACGGCCCAAACAACTCAATCATCAATGGAGGTGCTTCCAAAAGTATTATCTAGGAACCTCGTTTCACGATTTGGGGATATCGCCTGGTCACTATACTTTACCAGACTTGGCAGTTCCAGACTTTTCGTGCTAAAGAGTCATGTTTACGCAGCTCACCCAAAACAATTCACTAACTTAAAGAAATGATTGTTGTGGAAATTGAAGCAGTTCAACAAAAACATTGCACAAAGTCATGCCAAGTTTCGAAGAGCGCATACAAATGTGTATTGCATATAAGTAGTGGCCTTCTTAAGGACAATGTTTTATAGTAAAAAATTAATAATTCAAGGGTGTGCAGAAAATTGTCAATCTTTTTTGGTAATTTTAAGTATTTATTTGTCAAAATAGTGAAGATTTAATGTTATTAAATGTGTCAAAACCTTCTGCCCCAGCGTGTATTTGTTTTTCTTAAAACAATTCCTTTAGTAATTGTTTACTGATGACTGATATTTTTTTCAAAATAGCTGTAAATGTTTTGTTCAAAATTGGTATTTGGAGACTATTTCACATGATAATAAATAAGTAAAGGGTAGTTTACTTACGAGCAATTTAAGAGGATTTTAAGTATCTTGAAAATGGCCTTTAAGATTGAGTTCAAAATTGATATCTGGGAATAGTTTTTAATGATAAATAAATAGGAGTACATTTTTTTAAATATAGATAATTTGAAGTTATTAGTAAAATAACTTAATTTTGAAAAATAATTTCAAGCCTTAGTACACTATATGAGGAAGTATGTACGATTGTGTCGTACCATTTACATTTTTTATGGCAAATCAATTTCGAGAAATAACTCATTTCCCTTCGGAATTTATGCATACATTTATGAATATATTTTATCTAGCTGTAGATGCTCATATTACTACATAAGCCTATGCCAAAAATTAAAATACACTTATTATCAGATTTTGCAGTCAAAAATTGCTTCAAATATTTAATTTAATTATATCTATACATGCAATTAGCACATGTCTACTTTATAATCCACTCAAGGGGAAAAATAGACTAAAATTGGAAATATTGTTTTAAATGGGTGCAAAAAAGGATGTTTTTAAAAAAGTTATTGATGAATTGAACAATATGGAACCTCAAAATATATGTAACCTCAAACCATACATAATCTTGAGCTATATGGTACCTCAAACCATCGAAACACTACCACACAACATTGCATGGATACACATATATTATATATATATAAAATAAACAACGGATAGCTTCCGCCAAGTATTACTCCATTGGACAAATCTGTTGGCATATACTTAATTAAATTAGAATCCACTTGGGACTGAAATATTTTCCTTTAGACCCCTCACCCCCTTCCATATATAGGGGGCTTCCTTTACCACTGATCTACGGGGACAGACCATCGTTTTCTACCGCATGTTTTATTCCAACTTATTATTTTGTAGTTTAGCCAAATGGGTTCCTGTTTCTAGTCTTGTGCGGTTTGCCGTCAAAACCATACGCAGTGTGGTTTTAGGGCAGTCTCTACGTAAGCCCACGCACAGACGCATGTGTATACACGCACATGGGAAGCCCGAACAATAGCTGGCCCAGTGAGTATTTCTACCAAGTGAAGTATTTTAGGTCCCAGCTCAACCCGGTTACAAGTAATATTCTAGAAAAAAATAAAGTAATGAAGGTACCTGCATTATTAGCTGATGAGAATATATCACCGGTGCATTATAGATAGCATTCTAGTCTGGGGGAGGGAATAAAGTAGGAGAAGGGGTAATGCTGAGTAATGCTCGCTTGATAAATGTGTGTACTTTGTTTCCCAGGTGGTGGTTCTACGCTGTGAATAATAACAAAACTATCGCGTGGAATATACAGGTTGTTTCAATACCAGCAGTCGTGGTTGGTGTAGCTGACTCTGGACTGGGGGGGGATGGTTCAATCGTAAATGGGTGTCACAGGAGGTGGTAATGGAGGATAGGAGAAAATTGTCTGATCTGATTTTCCTCTCGATGGCCACGGTATTTACCGTAACTGATTATTTTGGTCTTTAATTATTGCCAATAAGTTCATCTTGTAGCGCACCTCCTTAGTTTACCCAAGAAACCAAGGTCGGTGTGCAACAATGTAAAAGCAGAGACAGCAAAAATAAGAAAAAGAACATAAATTTGCAGAGGAGCCGATAGGACTATAAAAAAACAATGGGCCTTAAAAAGGTTCATGTGTTCTGTTTCCCCGAAGCCACTCAACAGAATTTCTCATGATATTAAAAGGTTGAAGATATTCCCAGAAGGGGAAGGTTTACGTGACAACACAAAAAATGGCATCAATATCTTTGGTTATTTTATTGATATATAATGATGATATAAGAATATGGCCCCAAAGGGGAAGATAAATATACATAAATATTATTTTAGTAAGTTAATAATTACAAATGTTTGCCATCCATTTAAAAAAGTCGATGCCTCAAATCTCATAACAACAAAGGTAATGCATGAAAAGCATTTAAATTTGATATTTACAATATTTTACCAAAGTGGATAAATATATATTAAACATTTAACAATAATTCAAGTTTTCTAGCTATCTCAAAAAATAGACTTCTCAACTCGCCTAACAACAATGATAAAACTTTAAAGTAATAAAGTTTGATATTTACGTATTTTACAAAAAATGGATAAATATATATATTAAACATTTAACAATAGTTTAAGTTCTCTATCTGTCTCAAAAATAAGACTTCTCAACTCGCACAACAACAATGATAAAACTTTAAAGTAATAATGTTTAGTAATTACTGTTCCAAAGTCAAACAGGCTATAAATTTCGCCGTTAAAAGTTATCATTTCATTCCAATTCATTACAAAGATTTACAGAACGCGACCCAAAGGTGGTCTTTACGTCTACCCAACAACAATAATGATTCTAAGTTAGATTTAGGTGAAAGAATGTTTGAATACAAAGTTTAAGCCGAAAAAGAATTTTGGCGTACATTGTCCGAAAGGGAATTTTTACCTTTTTCTCATTCCGAACACCTATGTGTGTTCCTGGAGTAAACCCAGACAAGAGTGACGTTCAAAACATCCTAGCCCAATATATACACAGTTTATTCGCTCAGAGAGGGGAAGAGGGGGAACAAAAACAAAGGAAAAACACATCACAAGACGGGGAGAGAAAGAACGACTAGAGGGAAGGGGAATGTTGGAGAAGCATCCAGAATGAAAGTTTTCCATAGAACATGGGTGTCTTAGGTGCATACGCCACATTTATTCCCATCATGCTATGCGCACCTTGCAAAACAAACTCCAATCAGTCAGTCTAAATACACAGTTGAATGTGCGCGGAGGTGCGAGAGCTCACTTGGAGATGTGATACCACAACACAGTATAATTGGATGACGGTAAGCCTGCACTTGATTTATATCGTTCTTGTTTAGTTGTGGACTTAGTTTCTTCTTGTAGCTTAATAACATTAAACGCTACAATCTCTTATATGTTTTAAGATTCGCATCAAGACATTTTAGAAAAGAACTGTAGAAAGTGAATCAAAATATCTAGGTTGAATTTATCAGGGTTTGAGTCGCCAAAACAAACAAATAATTATGAAGAGGATGATGATTGTGATGAGTATGATGATGATGATTGTGATGAAGAGTATAATGATGACGTTGATGATGCTACCCAGTTGAACAAGTTTGAGATTTGCAAAAATTAAAGAATAAGAACTTACATTTAATTTCATAATTTGTACTTTTGACATGTTTGTTTGTGTAGTTTCACCTTTTTGCCATTTTTATAATATTAAATTACAGAAACAGGAAGGATGGGAGTTATTAGTCCTCACAGAATGTGGCTGGCAGGCGAGCTCTTCCTGTATTTCAAATTTTAAATAAGGAAAACATCCAAACATAAATATGATAATCTTTAGTAGCCTACATAAAATGCAAAGACTACTAAACTACCATAAACTAAAATGAGTTTCTTGATCTATGTACAATTTTTGCATTTGCTAACCTATGCTTAGAATCTCTTGTGACATCATATTTAGGTTTAAAATATAATTTAGCTTATTGTTCTTTAAGAAAAATTGGTAGCCTACTGCTTTACATAGGTACCTAAATAGAGTAACATGACAAATATTAAAAAATTTGGCTACACTATGGGAAAAGTCCCTACATTGGTCATTGCTTTAGCTAAAGTATCCTTCATAGCTCCTTCTAGAACTGATGCATCCTTAGTCTATCTTTTTTGATTGCGCGGAATTATAGCTCAGATCTTCATTAACTTGAAATTGTGGAAAAAATAAATATGTAGAGTTAATAATGGTTGAAATGAAAAAAATCATGGCTAAAAATTAAAGGGCATAAATGGGTGGACCTCCAAATATAACAGTTAAAATAAGTCAGCAAATTTTTGTTGACCTTGGTAATCTTGGGTTAAAGTGCCTTAAAAAACCATCACTTTAATTTTGGAAACATTTATACGAAGATCCCTTCTGTTTGTCAATATATTCAAACAATTTAATTCATTGTGCAAGTCACTTTCATCCTCGGCCATTAATATGGTATCATCTGCATGATTATAACATCATTCTCACACTCGCGTTTTCCATTTGCATACCAACTGCGTTCTCACATGCATTCCTCATACACTTATCCAAAAATATGTTAAACAACTATGGAGACATAACCCCAACTCGTCCAACACCCTGCTCAATGTCAAACGATTTGCTCTAAATTCCATCCACTCTAACGCACGCTTTACTTCCAACATACACTGCCATAATTACATTTACTAACCATGCATACACAACATAATCATCTCACAACATTCCACAACATACTCCTACTCACCCGATCGTACACTTTCTCCAAATTGACATATTCACATTACACTTTCTTCTTTACCGCCAACAATCACTTGTTTTAGCGCAAATATCTGGTCCGTGCATCCTCTACCTGGCGTGAAACCGCATTACGCACACCAAATCTTGTCCTCAGATTTTTCACGCATTATAATTCTTACATTCACCTTTACTGCCTTTACCTTTGTACAAAGGAACAATGACGGCATTCTTCCAATCATTAGGACTTTTTAAATTCCAGCACATACATTGAAAAGCTAAAATAATATGACAAAAAGTACCTAACCTCCACACATTAGTATTTCACTTTTAACCCCATCTACACCCACAGCTTTGCCGTTCTTTGACACTTTAGAAGCTTTCAACACCTCAAAGAGTATTTGGGTGCATGCGGACTATTTCTAAGAATGAGGTACTATAGAAACAGACTAAAACGGCAGTGTATAAAAGTGTGTTATCACCAACTTTGCTGTATGGATGGGAAGCATGTGTATATCAGGAGGAATCCAAATGAAGGGTGAATGCAGTTGGAATGAGATATTAAAAAAAAAAAATTTGAAAAAACTCTCATGGACTGTCCATAATGAATGGATGCTGAAATATTGCGGTTTGAAAGTGAATCCAATGGTATAAAGGAAGGAGTGGGCCATATTATATGTGGTTAAATGTTGTAGAATGTTTGAAAAAGAGAAATATTACAAGTTCTTAAGATTTAAAGGGCATGCATGACTATATGGATGTTGTCGAAGCGAGGGGAGTATGCAAGAATAGAGTATCATGGTGAAAGTTATTGTGGATCAATAAGTACGAAGTTGTTTTCAACTCATTTCTTGTCTACGCCGTAAGGGGGAAGTGTGACTAGGTTGTGATGTTACGGAATTTATTTTCAGATACGAAGAGTACCTCAATAAACAAGGGTATTCTGGAGAAGCCAAAGCCACGTTTTTGTCGAGAATGAAGCTTTGTTGGCTGGAAGATAGCTGATATTCAGCCCCACCGGTCTAAAAAACGAAGCTTGCCCGCTGATTAAAAATGTTATGACTAATTAGGTATATGATAACACATTAGAATTATTTATGGTTTATTTTAAATTATCTATTTTTACTTAGTGTAAAATACTTAAAAGTGTTTTGTTTTGTAATTAACATAATTTTTTGTTTTGTTTCAGGAACGGGTCTTTTCTTTGCCCACCACCATCGCCCACATAATTTGTAATTTTAACCCTTCCACTGTTGATGGTCCAAATAATAAGCTTTATCCTTAAATGCTCAATTTTTTACAACAAAATATATAACAAAAGAAACTATATTTTCTATTAGGTAGATAATTTTTACTATACTTGTGTGAAACTGAAGTCAAAAAACAGAAATTTGAATGTTTCAATCCTAATGTGGTATTATAAATCATCATGGTTTACCAACATATAGGTTAGTTTCCTCACATGAATGGTCTAACATTTTGCAGTCAAATAAGACCCTCGAATATTTTACTGGGGGTGTATCCACATCAAAAAGGCTTGGCGTTATTATGAAAGGGTTTGCATCTTAACTATTATCACAGTCATTTTCATCACTTATTGTAAGATCAGTAAGCTCACTGTCATTTATATTTGACAAAATATCCTGCACTCTTACCATCAATTTATTAGTAGCCATGCTGTTTATTTACTCTGGAAACGATAGGTCACATATTTTTATTCCAGTTACCTGCTGCCATCTACAAAATATTCTGTAACACAGAAAAATGAGTGATCGAGGAATGTTAGGTTTTTGACACGTAAACCATTCTAAGTTGCGGGGGAATATATCGTAAATGACACTTGAGCAAATTTTGGTTGGCGGCATATTCCGTTAATGACACAGGAAGGGTTAAAAATACAGAAAAATCATTCTATTTATATTTTGCAATAAATTATTTAGTGACGACTAATGATATGAATATACTCGTATTTAAATTTTTTTTTATATATATGCATAATTAACCTTTTATTTTTTATTATAGCTATATAATGTATATTTTATTAATCATAATTACCAAATATAACCATAATACACCTTTTATTCTTAATCATAATATTTTCGATTAGATTTTCTTGTAAATATGTTTTTATCACTAGATCTCAATTCCATGATTTAAACTTTTGAACCAACACATACAATAGCAACCCAGAAAGAACCAACACGAACCAGAGTAAAATACCAGAGAAAACCAGAGCAAGATACCATAGAATTCCGGAGAGAGCCAAATCAGACCAGAGAAAGATACCATAGCATCCCATAGAGAACCAACATATACCTGAGTAAAATACCATAGCATCCCATAGAGAACCAACACCAATAAGAGTAAAATACCATAACAACCTAGAGAAAACCAGAGTTAAATACCATAGCATACCATAGAGAACAAACACAAACCAGAGTAAAATACCTTAACATCCCAGAGAAAACCAGTTTAGACCTGATTAAAATACCATAGCATCCCAGAGAGAACTAGCATAGGCCAGAGTAAAATACCATAGCATCCCAGAGAGAACCAGCATAGGCCAGAGTAAAATACCATAGCATCCCAGAGAGAACCAGCATAGGCCAGAGTAAAATACCATATTATTCCATTGCAAATCATAACATTCCAGAGAAAAATATCCAAGTATTCCATTGCAAACAAGAGAATTCTGAAGAAACAAAAACCAGAGTATCCCAAAGTAACCAAACCATTCCAGAGCAAACCAGAGACCAGACTAACTCTGGTTGTTTCATAACCGAAGGAAAACCAGAGTAAAATCCAGAGCTTGGTTTGCTCTGGATTTCTCTGGTTTTTTACTCTGGTTTCCTCTTGAGATTTTCACCAGGTTTTACACTTCATCACATATTTTATAGGAAACCTTCTGGATCCTGAATTCTTAACTTCATGTAAGGTTGCATCCACCACTTTTGAATTATTTTTAGCACTTTATTTTTTCTGGGAAAACTAGATGATTTCTGAAATTAACGGTTCATAGTTATAAGAAAATCATTGTTAGGAACCTTTTATAATATTGCATTGTTTTACTAAAAAGAGTTTCACAAGTTTATTGAAGTTCAAGGGTTTGGCAGGAAAACTTCAATAAAACACTACAGTGGTTGATAAAACCATAAAAATAAAAATGGAGCTTGGAAGGTTTCCAAAAATATTTGTTTCAGAAATCACATCGAATTTCATACAAAACATTAACCAAAACATCCTTTAAGTTTAAAAAAACACCTGGCCACGGGAATCAAACCAGGAGTAATTTTTAAATTTGAATAATATATTAAGACTCGGATGTAACCGTACCTAAAGCTATAGTAGCTCATCTATTTAATTCATCATAAATTAAAGTATTAATGTTGAAATTAAAATAAAAAGTGTTAAGCTTAGCCTTAGAATTGATTGGTCACCGGATAAATCCTGAGTAATACATCTTAATTGAGCTCATGATGTATATAGATTGTTAATATTTTGTTTGTCACATGATGTATTGACATAGGTACTACTTTGTTAGTCACATGATGTACTTCTGAATTGTGTAGTTGATTTCTTGAATTACATTGAATATATATTTTCATTCGAAATAAAATGAATATCACATACTTAGATAAATAAAATTGTTTTGTTCCATTGGATTAATAATTATACAGTCTAAGGCTTTAGGTTCGAAATATACTGGATTACTGGTAATGGTAATATCAGGGTTTGAATCCCGTAGAGATGTGTTGTGGGTTTCTTAAAATATCCCTCTATAAATTCGGATACATTCTTTCTAGAATATACCTTTTTCCTTCCCAATAGCTTGATTAAATTATGACATACTGTAAGGGAAATAGGACGTTCTGAAAAATCACAATCTTGGTATTGAACGTAATATTTTTGTTTATTTCTTATCACCGCGTCTTACTTCCCGTCCGGTTTGTACACCTATGTATTAATTGTGCTATTGTGTTAAGAATGAGTAAAATTGAATTTAAAGGAAGTGTACACGCATTTTCATGAAGGGAGAGTGAGTGGAAAGCCATTTAGGAAAAATCACCCTAAGTACATCCAACCGGGATTCAAATCTCAATCTCCACGTTATCGGCAGACCAGTCTACCAAGAGATTGACGCCTAAGACCATGTGGGAACCGAAGCGTCTAGCAAAATGATAAAAAAAAACCCATCTAATCACTTTATTTACACTACTAATTTATTACTAAATTATCTATATGCAATCGGTGCCAATTTTATATTGAAAACATTTTTTTTTCGTCCTGCAGTGTAGTTAAAACAAATTGCAATGATAAATCAACATTTACCTCTAGGGTATGTTTCTTGTACGTATTTATTGATTTGAGGGGGTCACTTATCATCGTCACACAGCACATCCCCCCCCACCCCATCCGGTCATATCCCTCATATGACGTCATTTTGTCCCCTGGTACGGATGACACATCCAGACCACGTCAAAAGGGCTGACAGGTGCTGGAAAGGAGGGTTGGGGTAGTTTTGAGTGAATCGGAGGGTAGGGAGAGAAAAAAAAATTGAGGTGGGGTTTGGGTGGGAGTTAGAAGGGTGTTTGATGTTCAAGAGTGTGACTGCTAACATTGGTTTATTATG
>CABFWB010001491.1:18404-36033 GCA_902151455.1 Timema bartmani
AGTCCACCTCATTACACCCTATCCCTATCTTGAGCTAGAATTATCCTGTCCACCTCATTACACCCTATCCCTATCTTGAGCTAGTTATATCCAGTCCACCTCATTACACCCTATCCCTATCTTGAGCTAGTTATATCCAGTTCATCTCATTACACCATATCCCTATATGGAACTAGTTGTATCCAGTTCACCTCATTACAGCCTATCCCTATCTTAAGCTAGTTATATCCAGTCCATCTCATTACACCCTATCCCTATCTGGAACTAGTTGTATCCAGTCCACCTCATTACAGCCTATCCCTATCTTAAGCTAGTTATATCCAGTCCATCTCATTACACCATATTCCTATCTGGAACTAGTTGTATCCAGTCTACCTCATAATAACACCCCTATCCTAACAATGTCTAGTGATGAGTACAGGATGTGGATCTCATCCTTATATACCCTTCCCTACTCTCCATTATATTTCTTTCTACCACATTGCATATGTTTTTACCACCCGAACGTGTAGTGAGACGCAGCGACCAAAATGAAATGTTTTGGTTTGTTTTTGAAGCGCCACGTGTCGAGACACATACGGCCTGCCTGACCTGAGCTCCACCAGACAAGGCCCCGAAGAGACCAGGGCCCTTTGTACGGCAGAGTATTCAGACATCTCACCTCTCACAGGGGGTAACGTCGCCTTCTCCACGCTCGAGGGCAGGCCCTCCGCGTACAGCTTCGAAAACAGCCCCGACCTACAGGTAAACTCCAAGGAAGAGCCTCTTACAAAACGCAAACTTTGTTTTTGCGTTCAATATTGATAATATTTAACATATTATCAGTGTAATTTTTTTAAGTATTGATAATATATATCATAAGTTGCAGCTGCAGATCACATAACTTGGCGTATGAATAGACTAACTTTTATAGCTGTCCGATAAGGTCCTTACTTTGAAACCGGGTTTGTAAAACGATTTTCATATTTCATACTCAAAATTACATAATCTGCAGCTGTCACTTTTGATAGATACAGTAACCTCGTTAATAAGAACTAATTGGGACCAAAGCTTGTTTGGATTTGGATTAACCGGGAGAATACAGAGCCTCTAAACGGATACAAATGTATTTCCACAAATTCTTGATCACTAGTTTCTTATAATTTTCTTTAATTTTGAGTTTGTTAACTAATAAAATAAACTTATTTCATTTGATTTAGTCTGTTGCCCGCTACAACTCCCCTTACTCGTTTTTCAATAATTGTGTCCTAATTATCCGAAATTTTGAACTATCGGGGTTTGGTATAACGTTGTTTTACTGTAATATCGATACCTAATAATATAGTACCGCCTCAGGACCCGATGTTCGTGGGTTCAAACCCGTCGGGGGTCAAAGGATTTCATCTGAGCGATTAAAATCCGTAGCACATCTTTCTTCAGAAGGGAAGTATAACTGTTGGTCCCATGCAGATTGTGGCTTGTAAAAGAACCCTGGAAGGTTTGTGAAAATACCTTTCCCGATATAAGTGATAGGCCCTTTCTTTCTCGCTCATAGAAATTCTCGTGTGCTGATATAATCGGTCGGTTCAGAAAGTGCATGTTAAATACTTTAAATAAATAATAATATAATAAAATGTTATCATTGTTGACCGCTAAAAATATGTCAGTTTTTTCCTTAAAGTTTTTTCCTTGACAGAATCTTACTTTAAAAATGCCATATATTTTCTTTCATTTACAAGTTAGTTGTTAGGGTCAATCGACCATAAGAATTACTAAGATTTTTTTTTAGTCCATAAAATATTAGCATGGAATTTAACATGGATGAAGGTTAGGGGGCTATTTTGGTCAAAATAGCGGGTAGCAATGTATCAGTCCATTCTAGAAACACCGACCAGCTAATAAAACCGACGTCCGCTTTACCTATGTGTGCATTAGTTGGGATTATTGACCCTCTGCCTCGGCCGGGCATATTATGTCCTGCTAGTCAGGATTGTCTCTACAGTCAGTACAGTTAAAAGAATACATTTAAAATCTATGTTTACAATGATCAATTTAGATACATTGATAAAATTAGCGTGTAGAGAGAGCTAGGTTAAAAAAAATCACTCTAGATAACATCATTGTGTACTACGAAATGAGATAAAACAAGAATGTTGGGGTGTAAAAAGAACTATTTAATTAAAAATTAAGTTTTTTCTACCGCTTTTAAACTGCTGATACAATAAAAATATTTTTTTTTCTTTAACATATAAATATTTCACTATGTACATATCATTATGAATATCGGTGACCTGGTGTCAGACTTCAGTGCTGGGGGTCCGGGGTTCAATCCTAGGTCCCGGCACAGATATATCTGATTGACAAACCCTTCCTTCACCTCTCCCTCGTGGTTCGGATCCCACGTTAAACTGTAGGTCCTCCATTTCATCTCACAATCACCCTACCATTACACATTAGCGTAAGTGCGTATAGCCCGAACGGGTAGTAAGACACGGTGCTAATAATTATTATTATTGTTATTATTATGAAAATTGAAAAATGATACCTGTACACGGGAATCGAACTCGGGACCTTTGGCTTAGTACACCAATGCTGTAACCACTGAGCTATCCAGAAATGGTCCCGTGCTCAGGGTAATTATTCACTCATATTTTAAGGCAGAACCTATGATGGACGTGTGGAAATCGTCGGCTACAAATGTGTGATATTAATAAAATTACGCATTTATAGCCGACGATTTCCGCACGTCCATCATAGACTCTACCTTAAAATATGAATGAAGAATGACCCTGGGCACGGAACGATTCATGGATAGCTCAGTGGTTACAGCATTGGTGTACTAAGCCAAAGGTTCCGAGTTCGATTCCCGTGTCCAGGTATCATTTTTCAATTTTCAGAATATAATATCTAGATGGAGTAATCCTCACTAAAAGCATAAATAATAGCTTTGGCTATTTGATTATTATTATTATTACTATTATTATTACTATTATTATTACTATTACTATTATTATAATTATCATTATTATTATGAATGTCTAGTTATACTAAATTTCAGCCCCATATATTGATTACTCTACTTTAACAGTGGCACGCAAAAAAGCATAAGATAGCAAGTCGGACCTCTTATAGCGCGGGATCTAGAATTATTTGAAATAATTGAATCACTATTTATAGCTTATAATAATTATACACGTCTTGTTAATATTGTGCAATAAATATTTAACTATTGAATTACTTGAAGTCCTTCCTACCTACTTTTATCGTGGTGTTTGTATCTAAGGACGTGTGTTCTGGGTGCTTTGCAGGAGTGGGTGACAGCCACGGATATCCGGATAACGTTGGACCGTCTCAACACCTTCGGAGATGAGGTGTTTGGAGACGAGCAGGTACTCCGCTCTTACTTCTACGCGATCTCGGACTTCGCCGTAGGAGCCAGGTTAGTCGCCGATCTAGATACAGTAATTCCTCGGCTTACGCGGTTAATTCGTTTCGAAGGTTTCCGCGCAGGTTAAAAAAAAAATCGCGTAAGTCAAGTGTTTCTTAAATACGATTTATGTTTGATGCATGTGTTCGTTTCAAATTATAGTTAACGCTACCAAAACAGGTTCTGCTCATGTGAAGAAAACTTTGATAAAATGCAACTTGCTCTCAAGGTAGGAATAAACAAAATGGCGACAACACCATCAGAGCTGTGCACCACCTTTCTAGGGAAGCCATCTATTATGTTTAAAGTGGTGCTTGATATTTGGTGTAGGCCTAACCAGTCGTAAGTCAAAGAACCTCCGAACACGTATCTACCAAACCGTGCAATTCGAATCCATGTAAGTAAAGGACTTACTTTATTTAAAACTTGAAGAGATTCATTTTTAGAACCATTCCTTGAGTTTTACTATACCGGTTTCATAATTAAAATAAATCCTATATACGGAGGATATGCCAAAAAATATTCAATTGAGGAAATTCCCAATTCAGGATTAAAATTAGAATAGGATAGAATTAATTTCCAATTTACATTTATAATATCCAAATGCTACAGTTAAGAGCTGTCATTACGCCAGATAGTATAGTTTATTAATAGATGCTAAGGGTGGTACGTGAAATCTTTCGACTTCCAACCAGGGCTGTGGAATTGTAGTCGTGGAGTCGGAAGCAATTTTGGGTGGTTTCTGGCTTAAAAATAAAAACTTATAATATTGTAACAATATTTTACTATTTAGGAATATTATTTGTAATTTGATCCACAAATTTATTTAAATATATATTCACAATGCCAAAGAAGCTTCCCATGAAGTCGTCTGTATTGAAGCATTTTACTGCAGTACATTTTTTATTACTAACTAACTGAACCCCAAACCTAGCCGATAAAGTAGGCCATTGTAATTCATGGATATTCTCAGCAGTCAGCAGTGACCGACCCGTTCTCTCTTATCCAAATTGCGACTATGGGGGATGCATGTGCAATGGTCACTAGGGATATGAAAAAAAGTATCGATACTTTGCTAATATCGATATTTTTCTTTCTATACTAGTTCTTTTTTACTCGATATTTTTTTTCGATACTTTAACTGATATTAGTACTCACGCTCCGGTATCGGATCGGTATCAAAAGAAACAACTTTTTTGTCATCTGCACTCATGCTTGGATCAAATGTTTACTATGGTTAAAAAAGCGTAGAAAATAGATCGAAAAAATATATTACCAATTATATTCAGCCATTAAATAACTTCCCATCAGGTTCCTTTTCATTGGAAGTTTGAAGCTAGAATGGTAAATTTGTTTATAAAATCCATTATAGAATACTATCTTTCATACATTCCAAGTTCCAACACATAACATCGACGCGATAGACCTGAATATACTAGAACATGGTTAAATCATTATAATTTTCATTGTTTGAATAAATATGAAAATACAATAATTATTATTATGTAAAAGTTGAAATTATTACTTGATAAAAAAATCCAGATTAAAAATTCGATACCTATACTAACTGTTATCAATAGTTTTCTATCGATACGAATACGATACCGATATTTTTCCTCCGTTACTTTAAATTAGTACAATATCGATACTTTTCTTTCGATACCACATCCCTAGTGGTAACACCAGCAAGTGCGTGTCTCCTGTTCAAACCGTGAATGTGTGTTCCAGGTGCAAGTGTAACGATCACGCCTACAAATGCGTGTCTCCTGTTTAAACCGTGAATGTGTGTTTCAGGTGCAAGTGTAACGATCACGCCTACAAATGCGTGTCTCCTGTTCAAACCGTGAATGTGTGTTTCAGGTGCAAGTGTAACGGTCACGCTAGCGAGTGCGTGTTTCCTGTTCAAACCGAGAATGTGTTTCAGGTGCAAGTGTAACGGTCACGCCAGCGAGTGCGTGTCCAGCTCCTCCCTGGACGGCAGCGTGAGGCGCGTGTGTCGGTGTGAACACAACACGGCCGGTCCAGACTGTAACGAGTGTCTGCCCTTCTACAACGACGCGCCCTGGGGTCGGGCTAGTGCCTTGGACTCACACGAGTGTCGCGGTGAGCACATTATATGTTTTCATCCTACATAGAGTACATTCTTGTATGGCAGGGTATATAGAGTACATTCTTGTATGTCAGGGTATATAGAGTACATTCTTGTATGTCAGGGTATATAGAGTACATTCTTGTATGGCAGGGTATACAGAGTACATTCTTGTATGGCAGGGTATATATAGAGTACAGTCTTGTATGGCAGGGTATATATAGAGTACAGTCTTGTATGGCAGGGTATATTGTATGGCAGGGTATATAGATAGCTTTTGCGAGTGCTAGGCTGTGCTTTTATTATCGTTTTCTTTATGTTTCCTATAATGTATGTTAGGGGCTCCCAAAAGTTTTAGGCCAAAGAAGCCCTTGCACCAGAAAATATACATGTTGGAGCTCTCATACTTTTTTTATGTTAATCTTATGAACATTAAATAACGACAGTTACAGTTTACAAGTATTACAAGTATAAAACAAACGGAAAATGAAACATGTTCTAGCACTGCCTTTGGCAAACGTCCTTTATTCAGATTCGAAAAAATTGACAATCCCAATAACTGAAGCTATTTTTTAGTGTGAAAATCAAATAAAGAATATAGTAAAATTGCCGCACGAATCCTGAGATAACTATGGTAGAAGGCCAAGCGCTCCTTTGGAGCACAGTTTAAAAAAACTCCTAATTATGTGAGTGCTGGGACATTTACATTGTGATTATTTCTGCCCCCTAAATCCTAATGGGGAGTCCGTGGCTTGGGTGCCACATGTCCCCTATGTAGGGATGTGGTATCGAAAGAAAAGTATCGATACGGTACTAATTAAAAGTATCGGGAAGAAAATTATCGATACCGTATTAATATCGAAAGAAAAGTATCGATAACCACAAGTATCGGTATCGAAAACGCATGTAAACTTTTCTGCTTCGTCTGCTTGGGAAATCCTTTAGTTGACTGAGTTCATTGGGCTCTACGAAAGCTTCTTTTGTTTAGTTTGTGATGACCGTGATCATTGATAAAGGAAGGGGTTGTGGACTGGTCGCCACACCATTCTCCATGTCGTTTGGTCAGGCGGCTGTATTGATAAACAAAAATAAAGAGCTATGAATTACGATATGCCAAAATATATTGAATTCTAGAGCTGCTTCTTGCTTGTCATATAGACAATGAGTGGGGATTGAGAAATAATGTAATTTGTTCTTTCTCCCCAGTCCACCCAAGTAAACGTTTAGTAACAGTCTGAGTGAAGATAACAAAGAAGTTGTTTCTTTCGATACCTATTCGATACCAGAGTGTGAGTACTAATATCAGTAAAAGTATCGAAAGGAGAATATTGATTAGTAAAGTGTCGATACTTTGTTCACATCCCTATCCTTATGTGCTGTAAAGTATATGAGAGACTGTGACTTGCACTCTAGGTGTTATTTATGTCCCCTGTACTTTGTTTGAGTGCAAGGGCGAGGTGACTGTCACGGCCAAATACGGCGCTACTCTCCTTGACTGGCGCCTTGCTGTCGACCTGTCCTACCCCGCGCACAACTTCCCCTCTTCCTCCCCCCCCCTCCCCCATTTTCCAAGAGATTACCTTACAGCAGCAATATCTTCTCATACAACAACGCATACTTCATTGTGTGAGGAGGATTAGCTCTTTCATTCATTTAATCACTCCTCAATTACTGTTGTAAACGATTGGTTTACAGGTAAAAAAACGTATTAACACACAAAAGCTATTTATTATAAATGTAGATCACAACATTTAGCATCGGATATAAGGAACGCATGAAAAGGTCAATGTTTTTGCAATTTTTATAGTCAAATATAGAATAAATCAAATATTTCTCCAGTAGAAACAGAGTTTTATTTTTTTTCACGTGGTAATATCAACAATTGATGAATATTTGTCATGAACATAGCAACAATCATCATTAGACGAGAAACTTTTTAAATTAAGAAAGAAAGTTGCCATTAAACTCAAGGACACCCTTGACAGATATTTAATAGCTGTTGATATCACCATATGAATAAAATTAAACTCTTTGTTTCTACTGAATCAATATTTGATTTATTTTGACCAAAAAAAAAACATTTGCCATGAAAAGTTTTACCGTAAAAAGATGCAAACCTAACCTTAACTCGTGTTCTCTACAGTCCCACCCCCCACCCTCTCACCCCCTTTCAAAGAACAAACCTTCTTACACAAGTAACTATAGTTGACGGAATTTGACTATTGTTTACAACTAAACAATTTGCAAACATTCACTTGAACAGAATAAAAAAACACATTGTATTCTAAGTTTTCTTTGTATTTGCAGTCTGAGTAAGCTCGTTTGGGAGGTGGGTCTATGGGAAAGCTGGACGATTGGTTGGGAGTTAGCTCTATAGGAAAGCTGGTTGATTGACACTAAAAGGGAATTTTTGTTTGTCCATTAGTAAAACCATCTTTAAAGTGAATTTAAAAAAAAAAAATACCTGCTTGATAGTGATCTTGTCACTTGGCACTGCACGTAACGATCCCCGTGTTTACGCTGTCTCAAAAAGCGCAACCATCCTAACCTGGAGGCTGAGTATTTTGTGTAATATTGTTTGTAGGCTTGTCTCAAAGTTCAGGTATAAATTGGTATAGCCCTGACGTCAAGTTCTCTACACCCTGTTCCTTGAGCTTAGCCCAAGTCCTGCAACTTTCAACTGAATATATGATATTTCAGGTACTATTTTAATAAAGAGATAATTGGAGCTGTAGGTGTTATGAATTTTAAAATCCACTGTGCCAAGCTATTGTTCAATTATCACAAGAAGGACTTTTTAGAAAATACATACTTTTTTCGCAGTCAACATTTTTTTATTCTAATCTCTGCATCTTACTACCCGTTTGGATTATACGCCTATTTACTAATTACATTAACGTGTTAGGGATTAGGAAGGTTTAATTTAGAAGACTTGTACCCGCATTTGTATGGATGGAGAATCCAAAGCCATTTACGGAAAATCACCCTTAGTAGACCCGACTGGGATTGAACTAAGATATCCCCGTCTTCGGCAGTCTAGTCTATTGCGAGGATAGCGCTTTAGAACATGCGGTCACCGAAGCGGGCGTCAACATTGTAAACATGCTATTATGTTATTAGTTTGTTGTTTAATAAGTATTGCTAATATCTATCAAAAGAGACAGCTTCAGATCATGAGATAACATTACCTGACGTATGGACACGTGAGAGTAGATCTAGTAACTTTTCTAGTAGTCACATAAGTTTCTTTCCATGAAAATTGGTACTGTATGTCAGTTTCCCTCGTGACCACCAATCGGAGGATGTCCCGGTATGTACTCTAGTACCAGTTGGTTTTCTCCGGTATTTAGAGTCCCAACTCACGTCCTCTGGTTGTCAGGAACACGCGATATAAATCACAGCTTCATGAGCTGCACTGGTTCTGTCAAGTGAGATGTGAACCTTCTGGTGGGAGGGGGGCGAGACGGTTGGTTCGTGTGCTGTTACACTGAATCACCTCTTGAGGTAATTGCGGCTCTTATGAAGGAAATATTTATCTTCGCTCTCTTTCGGTTAAGGTCATTCAACGATTAAAATTAATATTAATTTTTTCTTTAGTTTTTAAAATATTGGCAAGGAATTTAACATAGGTGGGGGTAGAGGGGTTATCTTGGAAAAGATAGTAAGCAGCAATGTCTCAGTTTATTCCAGCAACACCAATCAGATGATAAAGTGGGCGTCCGCTTGGACTTACTTAAATCTAGAACAGACATAACATACAGCCCCCAGCTCAACCATGCCGGGAATGGAACCTGGTACCCTTAGATCAGTAGACAGACACGCTACCGACTGAGCTAAGGTATCTGACAATTATTAACGATCAAAATCTTGACTAATGAAAGTGACGATGTTGTGTTGGCAGCAGTGCCAGGGTACGGGCAAGGCTCGTATTTTGTTTGTTATATATTTTAGATGTAGGCTATTATAATATGTATCTGTGGGTCCCGGTTTCGATCCCCGACGCTTCCAAACTGTAAAGCAGGGGGTCTGGAACGGGGTCAAACTCAGCTTCGTGAGAACAAATGAACGTAAATATATTTTAAAGTTTTTTAAACCGGCTTTGGTGGCCGCATGATCCAAGGCGCTACTCTAACAGTAGACTAGATTGCCGATTATGGGATGATTGAGGTTCCAATATAGGTCGGGTATACTGAGGGTGATTTTCCCTAAATGTTTTCTCCACTTTCTCTTTACGCAAATGTTGTTAAACTTCCCTTGAATATAACCTTCCTAATCCCTAAAACCATTTGCGTAGTTAGTACTTAGGTGTATAACCCGAACGAGTGCTAAAAAATAAAATAAAAATTTAAAGTCGATATTAACTCCTTATTTTCATGTAGAAAAATATATATAGTTTTCGTTGTGTATTTCTTAAATAAATGTGAACATGAAAACACTTTTTAAAAATGATTTCTATTTGAATTTTGAGATCACTTATCAAATTTAATGTGACACTTTTTTTGTGTGGTAAATCTTCTATAAACTAAAAGTGCTGCTACAGTATAAACTTCATATGAAGAGCCTTATTTGACAGCTAGAAAAGTTAGTAAATCTACATTCACATATTCATACGTCATGTCATGTGATCTACAACTGCCACTTTAGATTGGTAGTATCAATATCCATAAAATAACACTAATAATATTGTAAAAAAAAATTCAATTTCTTCTTTAAAAATATGAATTTTTGTAAAAAAGCGCTTCCTATGAAAGTTGTACTGTGGCGCGTGGAGTCCAGTCAAACCAACCAGATGGATAAATATAATAAAATGTGACATAAACAAATGGGAGGGAGGTTCCACCTTCTAGGCTGGGGTAGAGTGTGTGTGTGTAGTGTGTGTGTGTGTGTGTGTGTGTCGTTCTAACAACGTCCACAAAGACGGTCGCTATCGGTGTGACAGTTTGTTAAACCTCTCCTTATATGGAGTCTATGCCAGCAGGCGGTCTTGAACGAACCACTTCTTCGTGAGGGTACCACGACCGAACGTCAACAGTCGGTCTAGATACAACTAGAGTGAAGTTTCTAGGGTTGGATACTTTAACATCAATGAGAAGAAAAAAAATAGTCTTCAAAACATCGATGTTGTAGAATAAAATGTTATATGTTAAAAATTATCAAAGATTTTTTTAAAAATCTTTTAAATAGGAGAGATACAAATACATTTTTAAAATTAAGGAATTAAAAAATTTTAAATTATGGTTTGCGGTTTTCTGCATTATTTATTTGACAACAGCGAACTTGGGATCAGTTTAAAAGCTTTTCCATTTTAAAATAATTAGTTTTTAATTACCTGGATCAGTGGTCGCATAGTCTAAGACGTCACTCTCGTGTTAAACAAGAATGCCGATGACGAGGAGATAGGCGTTTGAGGTTTTCCAATCTTCCTTCACGAAAATGCGGGTACACTTCCTCTAAATTCAACCTTCCACTTCCCTAACTAGTTAGCGTAATTAATACTTATGCGTATTACTAGAATAGGTAGAAAGACGCGGTGCTAAAAAAAAAGTTTTTCATTTTGTTATACTTTTAAAATACGGTAAAATGGTTTCACTGATCTAAATTTCACGGTTTTTTTTAATCATCGTACAGAAAACCGCAAAACAAAATAAAGTCTGATTCGATCTTTATTACTTACCTAAGTTATGCACTATCCGAGGGTTTAAACGGGCTCTTTAAAGAGTTTTAAACTCAAACTTGACTTAAAAAAATAATTTAACCCTAAAATGTATTATAAAACTTGACTTTTCAAGTTATTTTGACCCGGAATTTTTATGAAATCCATTTTTCTGTAAGCCTATAATAATGCATTCCGGAGATTGATAAAAAATAAACCTTATACCATATTTTGGTAGTGGTTGATTGATGAAAATAACTTTATTTCTTACTATAATGTATCGTAGCTATGTAATGTATTTCTTTGTGATAAAATCATGTATTCTCAATTGCTGTTATTGAGACAATTTTATGACATTTTTCATGTTTGTGGGTTACTTGAATCTATAATCATAGCCACATAATATAGGAAATATTTTAACTTCAGATTGAGAACACAAGATATGGTTTTTGTTTTCAAACGCTACATTTGTTTGTAAAACGTACTCTTATAAGTTATAATATATTAACATAATTACAATAATTATTATTTCACGCCCCACAAATTTTTTTTAAATTTTTTTGTTTGTTTTAACAATAAATTATACAGGTGCCTAACACAAGGGGTACTCATTTGGCCTAAAGTAATTTTGTTTCAAATGAATTATAAATAAATAAAAGTACCTTGTTAAGTTTACCAAAAGTCAGTTGGCCTAAATTAGCTTGGACTACCTTTAGGCCAACTTACCTGTTTCTTTAAAAAAAAAAAAAATCCTAAACGATCTTGACCGTTTTTGAGTCCAAATATTCTTGGGTTGGATTCCTTTTAAGTGCACTTGTGCCACTCTTGCTATCAATGTGAACGTATCATTACTGTTTAACGCAATAGAGACAACAGAGATAAGGGAGTGACCATCATTTGGACGACGCCCTTAATAAAAGCACGTATTCCCTCCCTTTCTGTCTCTTTGTCTCTCTATTTATCTCTATCTCTCCCTTCTATTGACCTCGTACAGTACTGCGGTTCATATTCGAAGATTAGCCGCTAACCAGGTGAGACCAATCGAAATTTTGAGCCGTTGAAGTCAGGAAAATATCACGCTGGTTCGTTAGAGGTTGTGACCCGGCTAAAGATTTCCTCTCGATCCCATCTGGAAGAATAAATTATAACAAGGGATGTCAAACTCGATTCCTCTTTTCACCCTCGATCCTTAATAATATCGAAATAACTTACTTACTTCAGTGTTCGCATGGCCTAAGAACGTCATTCTCACAATAGATTGGAATTTTAATGACGGGGATATCGGGGTTCGAATCTTGGTTGCGTTTACTGAGGTTTAAAAAAAATTGTTTTCCACTTTCCCTCTACGCAGATATGGGTACACTTTCTATAAATATAACTTTCCTAACACCTAAAACCATTAGTGTAGTTAGTACATAAGCGTATAACCCAAACTAGTGGTAAGACGTGGTGTTAAAAAAAATGAGTTAAACAACCAGAAAAAAAATAAAATATAAATACTGGAATATAAATAACACTGACCCTTTACTTTCCTGGAAGAAGATTTGAAAGCCGCTTCGGTTTGACACAATATTACGAATTAACATTTTGTACGAAATATGTGCCATTCACAAACTTTAAAAAAAAAATTACACCCGGACACGAAGATCAAACACGAAACCTTTTGCTTACGCCTGTACAAGGAAAGAAAAAAAAAGATGTCCCAATTTGTTAACACTAAGTCAAAGCGTCACCATGATAGCCTTAAGCTGATGGATTTTTTTATGCATCCATTACTGTTTCCAGGCTGTGGTCTGGGCCAGTTTTTTTATTCAAATCCACTACCGGCTTGCTAGTTCTGTCGTAGCTTTATAATATGCCTTACAATCTAACGTAAGACTAGGACAGGCACAAAATCCAGTCCCCGGCCGTTAATTTATCAATGGGTAAACCCACATTTCATCTATGATAAGTTATCGGCCATGCCGGGAATCGAATCTGAGACTCTTAGCTCAGTAGGCAGACACACTACCGACTGAGCTAAGGTGTCGTGCCTTAATAATAACCCGTGGACGTAGGCCTAGGTTTGTTTTATCACCGCGTCTTACTACCCGTTCGGGTTATACGTTTATGTACTAATTACGCTAATGGTTTTGGGATTAGGAAGGTAATATCGAGAGGAAGTGTACTAGCATTTTATATTAATACAATTTTGTGAGCTTTAGTTGTAAAGAGATACTTCTTAGGTTGTAACGCAATAATTATCTAATTCCATAGAGTAAGTAGATAAGTAGGTCTCTCAAAAAGTTTGTTCTCTTTTCTTTAACCTCTTAGGGGAAATGTTTGTACAGCAATGATCTATCTCTATCATTTTAGACTCAATAGTCAATAGTTACCTTATTTATTGGTTTAAATTTATAAATGAGAAATTTAATAAAAATGCGATAACCTTAAGATGTGCAACCCCTAATAAAATGTCAAAACTTTTTAAGTGGAAGTCGAAATTTTAATAAGAAGTATTGACCCTTGTGGACCCAATATCGATTTTTTTNTAAGTATAACGCAATTTTTTTTGTCGGGTTTGCTTGTGTTCGTTTCACATGTATTACGAGTTTTGAGTAAATATCTACATTTTTAAACAATGAAGTGAGAAAGTCCATGTGGAGTTCCGTACAATTTTTTTTCATATATTTAATGTGCACCTTAAAAATCGACTGATTAAAAACGTAATAAAAATTTGCCGGAAAAAAGTTTATTTCAAAGAAAAAACCTTATCTGACAGATAGAAAACCTATTAGATCTATTTTCACGTATTCATACGTCAAGTCATGTGATCTGAAATGGTTGCTTTTGATATTTATACCATCAATGCCTATAAAATAAGACTGATAATATAGTAAACTGCATGGCTATAGGTACAAAATAAAGTGTTTGTATTTTCTAAAAGGCCCTTATTATGAAACTTGGACTGTCACAACTTTGATGATTTAAGGGGGTTGCCTCGGTAAGCGAGAAATTGCCACCCAGGCTTTTAGTTCTAAAGCAATATTTAATTTTATGATGTGTTATTTCAAAATAATATGGTTCGCGCCAAAATAAAGTCCAAAGATTCCAACGGAGTTATTTTCCCTCAACAATCCTATATTTTAAGTTAAGGAACATAAGATTATTTTTAACGACTTTTTAAGCATATTTGCGGAGCAATGGCACTAGGCTTGATGAAAAAGGGCTTTAGATTTAGCCTTCCTCTAACAAATACAGTACTTTTTTGATAGGCTTACAACAGAAAATGTTAATATATTTGAGAACCAACAGCGAGATTTCCTGTTTACCTTGAGATAAGAAGTTTCGTAATTTTCTTTCCTCTCAGTCTTATTTACATGATAAAGGGTGGTTGTAGGTTAAGGGTGAAAGAGATTAGACAGAATAGAGAAAGAAAACGAAGCATTGTATTTTTACGCCGTGTGGCCTGACTACGATTGATACTTTCTCGCTGACCGAAACATTCACTTTAGTAACCTTTAAATAACGTATTAAAAAGTAAGTATATTTAACTAGAAAATAAATGGTCTTTATTATTAAAGTTTTTGACTGCGTGAATAATAAACTGTTATTTCGCCAAAGACAAAGGCTGCGAGTTTGTGTTGTGTGCAATTTGGTTAATACTTTAACCTACGTCTCATAAATCTTGTAGGAGATTCAATTAAACAATGGTTTAGGTAAAGCAAACACGTAAAAACCTGTATTTAAGTTTGTGTACGTGTGTGCGGCCAACAAAGGATAATTGAACAAGTCGAGGGTTCGGCATGATTTTATGTTAACTTGCTGCTCCCACGCATCATACTACACGCACGACGCACTGATCAGTGATCATACATACAACGTTTACTACACACTATTTCCTTGGTGTGAGCTGCTACGCGAATGCCACCAAATGCGTGGACCAATTTTAATGAGATTATACAGGGACATTCTTTGAATCTATATTGAACGACGTATGTGTATTATAGTTTTTCAATCCGTTTCAAGACAGCGGCTGATCAAAGGGTTTTTTTTAGTAACACTTCTCAAGTGATTTGAATTTAACATTCTTATCATTCGATCGAGTACTTTATAGTGTTTTTTTAAATATTGACATATATTGCAAGACTGATATAAGCCACGTAAATATAATGTAATATTGAATATATATATCATTAATTTGTTTTTTGTTTAACTTGATGATTATGAAGAAATATTAACTTAAAATCCAAAGATAAATCTTAGGCCTGAAGTAACAAAAATTGCACGGAGTGAACACGGGGGAGAACAGGCTAGTAAGCGTACCCACATTTGCGAGGTGAGAGAGTGGAAAATCACCCAGGAAAAATACACCCTCAATGCACTCAACCGGGATTCGAACCCCGATCTTCCCACCATTGGTAGTTCTATCTATTTTAAGAGTGACGCCTTAGACAATGTGGCTATCGAAGCGAGTGTTAATATAATTGGAACTATATTATACATTTTAAAGTCACCTATACCCAATACAGAAACTGAAAGCTTACCAATACATATTTTAGTATGCCAATTATTTTAATGACCCTAGCATTGCGTCATTATGTGTAATTTAATGCTAATTTGTTATTCTTAGGAAATGTAAAAACGTACATAATAAGCAAGAAGGTTATTAGTATCGTTAAAAATGATTTGCATTTTGAATGGAAATAATAATTGTAAAATGTCGTTAAGGGAGCCTCATTAGTAATGTCCTGCGAAATTGTTTTACTTAATAAGGTACATGTTTAAGGAGTAGGATATATGTTTAGAAAATAACAAAAAAGGTGAATCTTATGATGTAATAGAGATGAGAAACAAAATATCATTTGTCAGTGATACTAATCATTCAAATATCTTCTTTTTTTAAATTTAAATTTTAAATATTTTCACTTTAACTAAAAATGTATATTTTTAAAGATTCGAGGATTCGAATTTAAATTCGAAATTCCTAAAAAAAAATTAAGATTTACATTTGAAAAATATTAGATTTGACTGAGTTCTACTCATAAACCAACTAAAATTTATAACAAGACACAACAACCAGCTCTTACAACTGTTCCTTTATCAGTGTTAAAGAAGGAAACCCACATTTTACCAACGCTACATTTTTCTTTCGTACCGGGAATCGAACCTGGGACCCTTTATCTCACCAACCAGACACGCTACTGTTTGAGTTAAAGTGTTTTTACTCATACTCCAGTAGACTGGATTTCCGACGATGGGGAAATTGGGTTTTGAATCCCGGTCGGGTGTAGTAAAGGCCCCCTCTCCCCCAAATGGTTTTCCTCTCTCCTCCATCCCCAACGCAAATGAGGCCAAATTTAATCTCTTTAGTTTTACCTTCTCCACACCTAACCTTACTATAGTAAATATGCGGATTGTCCAGACCATAGTAAGACACAGTGCATATCTATCAATAATAATAAGAGTTAGTGTTTGTCTGTGTGTGTGTTTGTTTATGTGTGATGCCCAGCCAAATCTACGCCACGCAGAGATCTGAAATTTTTAACATAGGTGGACGGAAGGAAGTCCGAATGCACCTCGAAGACCGATTAAAAAAAATTTAATTAGCTTTTTAATTAGGCTATTTTAACAAATTTTTGAAGAAAATATTGTTAATCTGTTTTAGAATTAAAGTTTGAGATAACTGTGATAAAAAATGTCGCATCCTCCTAGGGGGAAAAAAATGTGTACGAAATCAACCGTAATTCTAGACCATTTTGGCGGGGGGAGGGGGTTCCTTATATAATTCTTATACCACAGTGGGTCATGGGCAACGCCGTGCGGGATTGCTAGTATATATGTTATTACGTTACGGAATTATTGAGATATAATTGTCCCGCGATTGGGAGCCAATTACAACTTTGTTGAATTGATTGTGAGATAATTGGTTATTATAGCCCCGTGATCGAGCGTCAATTATTACGATATTTTACTTGAATAAATACAAGTATTAATGTTGCACACGATTTATTAAAGTGATTTTATCTTTGATACAAAGATATTATGTAGAATTATAAAATTTTAATTGAACTACAGATTATTTTCTGTGTATTCTTTGTATTTAAGTTAGTAGTACTGTCGTGATATTACACGTTCTCGAGGTTTATGTCGCCGGCACTCTGTGTGTTCATACGAACAAACAGCTTATATATGACATACCCCTTGCCCCTTGGACCTCTCGTGACCAGTGTCAAAACCAACAAATCGAAAGCGTCCCTGCGACAGGTGTCTTGAAGGCTAGCTTCCTATTTGGTATAGGGAGCAAACGTTTCTTGCTTGTTTGGTAAATACTACGGAGTTAGATTTTGAAATAAAAAATAAGTTTTAGTGGTGCAATCTTTCTACATTATTTCTGAAAAGCGCGTGATTCTCCATGGATGAAGTCTTAAAAAGATAATTTACATACAATTTATTGAAGAAAAATACCTTCATCCATGACTTTTTAAATATATGAGAGCGG
>CABFWB010001491.1:38898-54539 GCA_902151455.1 Timema bartmani
GCTTGGGGGGTGCTGTTTTTATATGCACTTTTACCTATAAGTACTTTTAAGGAGGCCATCTACCGGAATAATGAGACTCGTAACAGTCGTCAGTAGATACCGCGTTTTTAAGAAGTGGTTTGTTATTTGGAACATACAGCTCATGCATTTGTGAATAACTCAATTTACGTAATTTGTGGACATGTTTCCTTTCTGCGGATCGCAATCCATAGTTAAAAAAGCTATACATTTTAAGTGTTATCTTAAAAAAAAAGTTAAAACGTGAGATTAGCCAATCACGTGGTTTGAGATTTATATTTATTTTTATTTGCTTGAGTTACTTAACGTGCACTTTCTGAACAGACTGATTATTTCAGCACACGACTTATAAACTAACTTAAATCTAGAACAGACACAACATCCAGCCCCCGGCCGTTAATTCATCACTTTGAAAAGGGAAACCCACATTTCACCAATGATATTTTTTTTTGCTACGCCAGAAATTGAACCCCGGACCCCTAGCTCAGCAGACAGACACGCTACCGACTGAGCTAAGGTGTCAGACAAAGCTTGAGCTACAAATATTATAATTTTTGACTACGGATCATGCCATCTTTATGAAAAAAATCCAAAACTTGAAGAAAAAAACTCCGATAGGTTGGTAGAGCCATAATTATACACAAATAACGCTTCCTCCTGTTTTGAAAGAATCTAAAAATAGCTTAAAAAAAACCAAACAGGGAATAGTTTTTGTGTGAAATCTGAAATTGCGCTTGTTGGAGACAATCCTAAATCCTAGTTTTGATATATCTGATGATTGTTTTACTGGTTTCGAAGCTTTAAAACTACCACTCTATATTTTTTTAAATCCGGAGGTGGGAACATATGACCCTTAAAGTTAATGGAGTCTCCAAGAAAATTTTCTTAAGACATTAGCTTAAATTGGCTTACCCAACCCTAGCATATGGAATAAAGTACAGAATGCACCTTGATTTTGTTAGAAAATCCGTTCTGAAAGGCCTTATTTCGTACCAGAATCCTACTATATAGTAGTGTTTTGGTAGGATAGAAGGCCTTCCAAAACGGACTTCTAACCTTACTGAAAGGCTTTTTATCGTACCAAAATACAACTATACAGCGGCATTCTGGCACAAAATAAGGCCTTCCAGAAGGAGCTTCCTACCAAAACCAAGGTTTTTTTATAGTAACCAAATGATAGGGTTTATACATGTACAAATGTAAATTATTGGTTTAGGCACTACTTGAGATAGAAACAGTCTCTGGTTACCAAATTGACCTTTCTGACCACTGAACTACGGGAATTGTTTACATTCTCATCACTTTTGTGTTTAAGATGAAAGGGCCTAATCCCAAACTACATCTAACATTTTTCCTCGTCCACTTTATACAGTGTGAGGAAGTAATCAGTTGCACGCAACGTGCGTTGGTAGTTTCAAGGTCAGTAGCAAGTACTAGTAAATATTATTTTTCTCTTTTCGGTAATTTCCTCACGTCCAAACAACTGTATTGGCCGTTAGAAAATAAATCTACTCGCTAACTAGTTGTAAAAATACTTCTTATTTTTTGTTTGAAACTTTCAAGCCCTGCGTTTCAGTTATTAGCGCTATGGACCTCCTGATTATAGTGGGTTTCAAATCACTGGTGAGTTACCGGTGTCCACTTGATTTTGTCAGAAAGAATTTGGACCAAAGATTTCTCGAGCTGTTTTTTTTTATCACTCTCCACTGCTATTTTAGCTACTAACTACAGTAGCCCCATGGCTTCTTTGGTGCTGAGTGACAGCTCACAGCTGACAGCTGACGGCTTTGAAAAGTTACCAGGCCAAATTATGTATCCCTACGCCGAACCATATAATCTGCAAACACATGTGTTTAGCAGCTGTCATTTCTGACAGTCAAAATTTAGGTATATACCTGTTGACTGTCAGATCAGCTGTGAACTGTCAGTCAGCACCAAAGAAGCCACGGGGCTACTATAGTTGAATTTAGAATGAGAAGGCTGGTTCCCAAAGGAAATGCACCGGCACTCGCCCGGGAAGAGAGAATAAGCTAACAAATAGGAATTATTATTTCGTAATACCCGTCCGCGCTATCCGTAGGGATGAGGAAGGTAGAATTTAGATCAAATTACCCGCATTTGTGAGGAAGTTAGAATGGGAAACCCTCTAAATATCACTCTCCTAAATACATTCAAACAAGATTCGAACACTCCAACCTTTCCGTCCCCTGCGAATCATACTTGGGTGACTCCATAGTCCCCGTGCCCATCGATACTTCTGTGCATTATCGGACGATTCTGGTGATGCTAAACTAAGTAATAAAATGATGTTAAAAAATAGTTACAAATGCACTTGAATACCCTTAAGGTGGGGATGTAAGAAACACGAGTTAAGGGGCAGTGTTTTTGCAGTTTTTGTAGCAAAACTTTTTTTGGCTAAATAAATAAAATATTATTTAAGTAGAAACAGAAAGTTTAATTTTCTTCACATGATAATAACAGGGTGTCATGAGTACAACGCCATTAGATGATAAACTTTTTTAAATAAATAAAGAAAAAAATTAATTAAATTCCAGGAAATTCATGACAACAGATATTCAACAACTGTTGAGGTCACCCAACATATGAAGAAAATTTAACTCTACGTACTGAAAAAATATTTAATTTACTTTGACCAAATAAATGTTTTGCTATAAAAACTGAAAAAAACCCTACCTTTTCTCGCGTACCGTAACACTCCCACTTTAAGGTACAGTAGCCCCATGGCTTCTTTGGTGCTGACTGACAGCTGACGGCTTTGAAAAGCTACCAGACCAAATTATGTATCCCTACGCCGAACCATATGATCTGCAAAAAAACATGTGTTTAGCAGCTGTCACTTCTGACAGTCAACATATAGGTATATACCTATCTGTTGACTGTCAAAAATCAGCTGTGAACTGTCAGTCAGCACCAAAGAAGCCGCTGGGCTACTGTACTATGATAGTAGAGCATACATTTCCTCATCGCCAGAAAGCAAGTGGGTTTTATCACGTTGCTGTGGGGAGCTGTCCGGCAGTAAGAGAACAGATGAGAGAGAAGAAAAATGCTAATACAATTTGTTTGGATGTGTTCCTCTCCCCACCCTCCCTCTTATTACATTATTCAACTCACAAAGATCCATTCTACGCTCATAAACCAGTTACCTGCCGTGTCCCGGACATTTAGCTCCTTAAATATGTAGATTTTTGAACTTTTCAGAGTGGAAAATGTCAACTTTTAAACTATGTTTACAAATATTTGTATTCATAGGGTCATAGAAAATAGTCTTGTGTTCGTTCCAGTCAACACTAAACACGTGTACTGTTAAAGGTATTGTCAATATTGATTAACCTAATCACTCGCAACATCTGATTTGCACTCTCTCAGCTACCTAGGGAGCCCCCTTAAACAAGCCATCCCGGTTTTACACAGAGTAAGCCCTGCGCGATATGTTTTATTGTTATCAATAATATTACTAAGACGAAAAACTTCTGTGACACCAATGAGCTCCCAAAATATGGTTTCTGTTTTGGTTCCTGCGCATCACTGGAAAATATAAGCTGGTATCGCGTGTTTTTATGAAACTGATTGTACCTTATAGAGAAAAAAAAAATGTAGGAGGAATCCAAGTAAGAAAAATGAAAAGGGTTACTAGATACTTAAAACTCTAGAAAGAGAGAGAGAGAGGGGGGGGAGCTGTTTGCGTGCAACCCTCTCAATTGTCCCCTCAGGGAGGGACCTATGTAAACAGAGTCTGTCCCAGAGGAAGGTTCATCACGAGAGTTATGTCGTGCTGGAGGCGAATCTTTCCCAGCTCGCGATATGAAGCTGTGACAGGGCTGAGGGACCACAGGTGGGGGACCCTCCCTCTCTCCCTTCAACCTCTTAGCCCTTCAAGGGCAGCCGGCCAGACGTACCCCCTACCTTATTCTCAGAGGAAAGAGGGGTATATGACTGACCAACACCATCTTCTTCGCATCAAGGGAACAGGGTTGTGTTTGTGTGAGTCATCGCTTCTAAAGAAAACTACTCCACACTGGATATCATCTCTGAAGAGATTGTATGTCTACTATTTGGAGGGTGACCTGGTGGTCTAGGGGTAAGGTGTCGTAGAACTTCTGTGCTGAGGGTCCGGGGTTCAATCCTCGGTCCCGACACAGATTTATCTGATTACCAAACTCTTCCTTCACCTCTGACAAGACTTGTATTAATCACAACTTGTGAATGTGAGGAGTGCCAGGCCTCCACCGTGGTTCGGATAAATGTGAGGAATGCCAGGCCTCCACCGTGGTTCGGATCCCACGTTAAACTGTAGGTCCTCCATTTCATCTCACAAAAACCCTACCATTGCACATTAGCGTAAATGCGTATAACCTGAACGGATAGTAAGACGCGGTGCTAATAATAATAATAATAATAATAATACTATTGGGAATTTGGATACAGCGCTGTCATTTATCATGTTTCAATGATGTCAATCTTCCCTCAAATATAAGATAAATTTCGCAACGTAAGCTTGTCGATGTTGCCAGTAGCTTTATTATTTTTATGTTTTAATACCGCGTCTCACTACCAGTTTGGGTTGTACGCATAGGTACTAATTACACTAATTTATGAGGAAGGTGGGATATAGATTATGTGTACCCTCATTTGCGTGGAGGGAGCGTGGCGCCAGTCTATTGCTAGAGTGACTTCTTAGACCAGGGTTATCAAACTCACGGCCCACGGGCCGCATCCGGCACGCGAGAAATGTCTGGCCTGCCTTCTTGTCTGCAATGCTTTTGTACGTTTACTAAAAAAACAATAGTTTAGTTTTAGTGCGAACATGATTTTGAATAATAAAAAAACACATAGAAAAATTTCAAACTGTGCTATTTTTTCCTTTTTTTTTTATCACTTTAGATAAATACTTGATCGTGGGCATTTTTTATTTACATATTTAAATAAATATTGCTTTGAGTTATTTGCCAACCCACATTAAAATCTGGGAAAATACCGGTTTTTTAATATTGAAAATATACATTCATGATTTTAAATCCAAACCATTAAATAGCTATCATAGAGTTACATCGGTGGGCACGTGGACTAGGGTGTCAAGCTCGTCTAGTTTGTTTTGCCGTTGATGGGAAGGCATAAATATACATACACAAAAACTTTACAGCCGTTTGGTTTAGAACTCCGGCCGTATGGTCAAAATTATGCTTGGCAGCCGGCCTTATAGCCCTGGCGGCGAGTTTCTATATTAAAAGGAGGTTGAATTGCCACAGTCAAATTTTAAAAGGAAGATCCTTGTAATGAAAGTTAAAAAAAAGTTACTAGATTTACTTTCACTTTTCAATGCGTCAAGTAATGTGTTTGATAAATATTATCAATACCTTTAAAATAACAATATTGCTGATAAAAAAACCATTTTCTTAAAAGAGCTTCCATAAAGATTGATTTGGACACCTTAACACAGTCGGTAGCGTGTCTTCCTACTGAGTTAAGGGTCCCGGGTTCGATTCCCAGCCTAAATGAAAAATGTATCTTAAGTGAAAATGTGGTTTCCCTCCTTTCACAGTGAAGAATTAATAGCCCAGGAAACTAGGTGGTGTGTCCTAGATTTAAGCTAGTTTATAAATTGTGTGCTGATATAATCAGTCGGTTCAGAAAGGGTACGTTAAATATCTAAAATATGTAATATGTAAATTTGACTGTAAAGGATGATTGATAATTTGTTTTGAAGCTGGTCATGACGTTTCTTCGCGATTGTTTTGTCGTCTTGACGTAATTTGCTCATGAATACGCTAGCGCTTGCAAAACGACGGAGGAAAAAAATAAAATAATTAAAGAGTCCTTCCTCGATGCCTTTTAAAGACACGTCAGAAGACTTAATTTGGAAGACCAGAAAATAATAGATGTCATCTACCTCTGAGGTCATGTCTTACAATGTTAATGGATTGAAATGATACCTTTATAGAGTTTTTCTAACAAATAAACATCCTGTGACACGTGGCAGGCCGGTGTTATCCCGTGCCGTGTCGTGGAAAGCTGCCAGAGTAGGCAGATCTCGTTAAAACTGTACCTGTGATATGTTCCCAAACATTCGCTCCCCATTTGACCGATCATACATAGGTTCAAGCAATGAGAACATACAAGTAGACTCAATTTACCCGGTAAGGTAAACTGTTTTTTTACCACGTCTTACTAACCGTCTGGGTTATACGCTTATGTACCAACTACGCTAATGGTTTTGGGTGTAAGGTTTTATTTATAGGAAGTGTACCCACATTTGCGTGAAAGGATAATGGAAAATTATTTTGGTTAAAATTCCCTCAGTACATCTGACCAAGATTCGAGCCTTGATCTCCCCGTCATCGGCAGTCTAGTTTACTGCAATAGTAGTATCTTAAAACTATGATGCGACCAAGTAACAGTCTTACCTTATCAGATTATACTATGGCATAACTTAAACAGGGCCATAGTGTGATGCTATCTTTAAGACTAAACGAACTGTACAGGTTCAACTAACTCTGCTTACCCTGGCAACACTGACGCGCCACTGGGTCATAGGATTTTTTGCAACGTTTTACTATCAGCTTGGGCTATCCTCATATCTAAACTAATAGGTTAGAATTGAAGACGATACAATTTAGAGGAAATGTACCTTCATTTGTGAGCAAGGAGAGTGGGAAACAGTTTAGGTAAAATGAGCCTCATTACACCCGAACTAGTACAACAGCTTGACTCTATCGGTATCGTATCCGCTTACTAGGCTAAAGGTATCAGGCTCGATTCCCGGCACGATCGGAAAAATATCATTAGTGAAATTTGACGTTTTCCCTTTACACAGTGATGATTTAACATTTATGGGACTGGATGTTGTGTCTGTTCTAGATTTAAGTTAGTTTATATGTCCTGTACTGATATAGTAGGTCAACTTAAAAAAAGTGTACTTTAAATAATATACCCGACCGGGATTCGAACCCTGATCTCCCCGTCACAGCACTCTTTAGTCCATTGCGAGTGTGATGCCTTAGTCCAGACCATCTGAACGCCGAAGCGGGTCATTTCATGCGAATATTTTTAATTGTTTAAAGTGGGGTGGTTTTTAACATACTATCACTAATTATTGGAGAAGAGTTTTTATTTTTGTGAAGGTGACCTGGTGGTCTAGGGGTAAGGTGTCAGACTTCTGTGATGAGGGCCCGGGGTTCAATCCTCGGTCCCGGCACAGATTTATCTGATTGAAAAACCCTTCCTTCACCTCTGACAAGACGTGTATTAATCACAACTTGTGAATGTGAGGAATGCCAGGCCTCCACCGTGGTTCGGATTCCACGTTAAACTGTAGGTCCTCCATTTAATCTCGCAATCACCTCACCATAGCACATTAACGTAAGTGCGAATAATCCGAATGGGTAGTAAGACGCGGTGCTAATAATAATAATAATAATAATAATAATAATTTTATTTTTGTGTGAAGCAAAGGAAATGCTGATCGGTTTTGCCAGACAAAATGAAGATGGGTGGGGTAGGTTAAGTGCTTCCTCTACTTTATAATCTTAATGGCGCTGAGCCATCAAGGAAACACTTCTTCACGACGACACTTGGCCTCAGCGTCNCGTGTAGTTTCACAGTGGGTCGTAGGCGTAGTCTGGAGGGAAGTACAGTTTATTCTCTATAGTTCGAGTTGAATGAGACCGGTGCCATCTCGAACTATCGAAAACTCAACTCTGTACGGAATAAACCGGAGTAATTAACTGGATCTTAATCTAAAGGCAAGTTTCATAGTCAGACTGAGTACTCCTCAAGTGCGACGCTATACTTGATAATAGACGACACCTACCTATATCAGAATGGACTGGGTCAGTTTCATATGCGAAACTGGCCCATTTTATTCGAGTTTAGGTAGGTGTCTTTTAATAAGTATAGCACCACACTTGAGGAGTACTCAGTCTGACTATGAAATGGGCCCTACAAGTCTTTTTTTTAAACCATTACAGTTTCCAACCTGTGACCTGGGTCAGTTTTTTATTCAAGCCATATATTTTCCACTACTGGCTTGCTAGGACTGTCGTAGCTTCATATGCGCTATAATCTATTTATTTAGCACCGCGTCTTACTACCCGTTTGGGCTATACGCTTAAGTACTAATTACGCTAATGGATTAGGAATTGAGAAGGTTGAATTTAGAGGAAGTGAACCCGCATTTATGTGGAGGGAGAATGGAAAATTTTTAGGAAAAACCACCCCCAGTTCACCCGACCTAGATTCGAACCTCGATCTCCCCGTCTTTGGCATTCTAGCTCAACACGACTACCTTATAATCTAACTTCAGACTAGGACAGGCACAACATCCAGTCCCCCGCCATTAATTCATCACTGTGAAAGAGTAAACCCACATTTCACCAATGATAAATTTTTCGTCCATGCTGAGAATCGAACCCGGGACCCTTAGCTCTGTAGAGAAACACGCTACCGACTGACCTAAGATGCCGGATTTTTTTTTTCGAAACTTATTGAAAGAACAAAAAATATTAATAAAATGATTATGTTATTTGTTTCGCGACTGTGGCAACAAGAAATAATATTACTGTGCATGAAATAATAAATTAAAAATTATTATATTCACACTTGTATCTTCTTATAACTGACCACCATACATTATAAAATAAATACAAAATATTAGTTTAAAAATAAAAAGCTTTCATTCTGTAAACACATGCGCATGAACACAACCGAATACTGTTTGTATGTTGTCAACCACGTTCATCTCATCCAGTTCGCCATCTTTATAAATCTTAAAGAGAAGGCCGGCTTTTAGAAGATCTCGTTTGTAAAGTATTTTTAAGTGAACCACAGACGCCGTTTCCACAAAAAAGAATTATCCAAATGGTCATTTTCATACAATTAGTATTTCAATGATGTAAAAACGCTTAAGAGAAATAAATAATTAAAAACAAATTGTTTGTTGTGAAAGTTTTGACTAGCAAAAGTGACAGCAGCTCAACATATGGTCTTACAAATCATATAGTTTGGTGTATGGATATATGAAAGTATATTTGATAACTTATCCTAGTCGTCAGCTAACACCACTCCTACTCTGGATGGGCTATAGTTTTTGGGGACATTTTTTCTGACTCGTACATGAGCCGAATCTTCCAAGACACTCCTGTGTCAAGTCTACGCGCCCCAAAGTGAACGGCCCTACGCTAATTCCGAGTTTGTGAATCAGTTCCGGTCGAGCTGAGGCGTCGCTTGGCACCGTTTCACTGGAGACGCCAAGTGGGGCGGTGACTCTTGGCACAGCTCCCCGACAGGGGTGTTGGAGGGGGCGGCTTGGAAACTGGGGCGTCTTGTGTTTTGAGTCGCGGGACGTTCTTCGTGCTCGTTATTTTTTTTTTCTCTATTAATATTTCATCGTGATCTCTATGCTATTCCCGTGTTTCTAACGCAGATGGAAGAAATGTCGTCTTGGGCTGTCAACTAGTGCATGTGGAAGTGACACTCTACACCGGAAGACTTCAGACTTTTTAGATCAATGTAACCTGCGTCGGTGGAAACGCCTGCCAAGTCTGTAACCTTGTCTGGTCAGGTTTTTCCGAGGATGGGAGGGTTGGGGCTTAAATTCCGGTTGGTTCTACTAAGGGCTGTTTTCCCTGGATGATTTATCACTCCCTCTTCACACAAATTCAGGTAAATTCCCTCTGAATTCAATATTCCTCATCCCTTTAACATCTGTTTAAAATACGCGGATACCCCAAATTGGGTTGTAAGATGCCCTTTAAATAAAGATTACCTCATAACTAGAGATTCGAGAAAAAAAAATCCCGTTATTTAAATATAACAAAATGCATTCGAGATGGCCCAAGTTAAATTTCACCCAAGGACGTTAACATCTGAAAGATTATTGAATGCGTAGCAATAACACAATAACAGTGATTACAGTTATCTTCTTTTACGAATCGACTACAGCGCTTGATGGTTGAATCTGTCACTAACATTGGGTTTGCTGTAAACCAGATATATTAATGCTAATATATAGACACTCACCTCTCATTCCCCTGGGATTCAACGATCTGAAAAGGTTTCATCTGAATCATCTCTAATTGCTATTATTTGTTTGGAATTAGTATTTTCTTACATATACTCTGACACAACCACCCTACTCATCCCCCTCAACACAATATTTTGTGTATTTATGTATATGTTAACGGCGATGTGTGTAAACCAGGCTTTCTATATAATTCCTAAGTGGTTTTAGCAAATTATGAAATAAATTAGTTTTGCTGTTATTTCATACATTTCGTAGGAAATTTATAGAATAACGAGTCATTATATACTACCGAGAACAATAGTTGACCTAACCTAACCTTACTTTACCTAACCTGACCAACTTAAACCCTAGAAATTAGGTGAGTCTGCAAGAAAACGGATCAAGACTTGCATAGAACTTGATAAAAGAATTGATAACATATTCCAGGACTTCAAAAAAGACAAATAACTTGAAAATAAGTATGAAATACAACAGCAAAACTCGTTTATTTCCTACTTTGCCAAAAACCACTCTGGCATTGTATAGAAAGCCTGGTCATTTTATAGAACGCCTGAATTTCACACATTATCGGTGACGTATATATAGGCTCCAACCAGCTTCGATGGTCAAATGGTTGAAGGCGGTACTTTTGCAATAGACTGGACTGTCGATGACGGGGTGATTGGGGTTCAAAACCCGGTTGGGTGTACTGAGGGTGTTTTTCTATAAATGTTTTTTCCACTCTCCGTCCACGCAAATGCGGGTAAATTATCTTTAAAATGTTTCCGTCCTCGTCCCTACACAATTAGATTAAGTATCATATATTCATATTGTCTGAACAGGTAGTAAGGCGCGATGATTAAAAAAAAAAAGAACTAGAATGAATAAAAGTTAGGGGTGATTGCAAATCAATGCCACTTCCCTACTCACTCGCTCATCACTCTTACTCCTCTACTCACTCGCTCATCACTCTTACTCATTCTAGTTCTTCCATGAGGCCTAGAGCTACCTCAGAGATGATATCGAGTGTAGGTATCATGATTATTCTCGCCCTCGAAGCCCCAGTGGCACCACTTGAAGTTCCCCTCACTCTAATCTCAGGAAAGGAGGGGAAAGAACCCCACCCTCTCCAACGTGTGAGTCACATCACTCCAGACACCACTTTAACCTGAAGCCGGCCCGTTCCCCTTGGCTGTACCGTATTCAGCTGACACTGTTTCACAAGGCTTGGTCTGAGATGCTTCACCAAATTACTATTCAAGGTCGCAACAGTAAAATGTACCCGCATGAATGGTCGAATGGTCAAATGCGTCACTTTTGTGATAGCATGATCACACCATGGCACAACTTATGAGAGCTTAGCTTAGTCGGTATCGTATCTGGCTACTGAGCTAAGGGCCTCAGGTTCGATCCCTGGTATTGGCGAAAAATTTATCAGAATTGAATTGTGGGTTTCACTTTTCACAGTGATGGATTAACGGCTGAGGTCTGGTTGTTGTGTCTGCTCCAAAAGTTGTTGTGTGCTGATACAGTATGAGGCCGACACAATTAGACGATTAGTATCTTCACTTTAATTGAAAAGTAGATATTCACTAGCTAGATAAAGACAAACTACATACAACACTTTTTCACTTTTTGTCTCTCACGTGAGCTCCACCGGACGTCAGGCAAACCTCAGCACGTTGTCCATCACTTTCCTCAGCATAGATACAGTAGCCCCGTGGCTTCTTTGGTGCTGACTGACAGTTCACAGCTGACTTCTGACAGTCAACATTTAGGTATATACCTAAATTTTGACTGTCAGAAGTGACAGCTGCTAAACACATTTTTTTGCAGATCATATGGTTCGGCGTAGGGATACATAATTTGGTCCGGTAGCTTTTCAAAGCCGTCAGCTGTCAGTCAGCACCAAAGAAGCCATGGGGCTACTGTAGTCTAATTATTTTCGCACCACCCTGTATAATCTGTCGGTTCATAAAACGCATGTTGAATATCTTAAATAAAATAAATAAAGATATCATCTTCGGTTGTCGAATAATCTAAGGCGTCACCCTCGCAGTAGCCTGGACTGACAATGACTGGGAGATCGAGGCTTGAATCCCGGTCAGGTGTATCTGGGACGATTTTTCCTGAAGGATCTTTGAGACTTTCTCTTCTGAAAATGTGGGTACACTTCCTCTAAATTCAACCTTCCTAATCCCCAACACATTAACGTAGTTAGTAGGCCTACATAATGCGTATAACTCGAACGGGAAGTGAGACGCAGCGCTAAGGAAAAAATAAAAATGTTGGTCAAGTAATCCGTGACCTTGGTGACCTTAAGTGCGTGTCATCGCATACTTCTCGCGCTTTAATGCGGCTTAGTCGCATTAGCATATTGACCTCAAAGCACCCCTCTATGGGTAACGTTTTTATTTTTACTGACGTTGAACTGGATAGTATGCTATGCCACGTCACATTGCCACAACAAATACAGTCCGATTATCATAGCAATAGCATTTTAGTCCGACAATTTTTCTCAATCGGTATTGTGTCTGCTCACTAAGCAAAGGGTTCCGGGTTCGATTACTGGCATGGCCGTACAATTTATCATTGCTGAAATGTGTTTTTCCCCTTTATCAGGGATGAATTGACGGCCAAGGTACTGGGTGTTGTGTCTGTCATAGATTTAAGTTAGGTAGTTTAAAAGTCACCCGCTTCAGTGGCCTAATGGTCTAAGGCGTCAATTCTTGTGTTAGAATGACATGCCTGCTGAAGACTGGGAGATCGGGAGTTCATATTCCGGCCGGGTGTACTGAGGGTAGTTTTTTCTAAATGGTTTATCACTCTACTTCCATACAAATGTGGGAAACTTGTCTCTAAAATGCTTTCTTCCTCATCTCTACTCCATTATAATATTTATTATATATATGCGTATAGTCTGCACAGGTAATAAGACGCAGCGATTAAAAAAAATAGTAAAAAATAGTTTAAAAGTCTTACATCTGATATAATTATTAGTCAGTTCATCAAGCGCACGTTAAATACCTCAAATAGTCATAAAGTTTTTGTCAAATGCCACAATGCTCATGACAAATATTCAAGAACTATTGATAGTACACTGTGTATAGAATTAAACTAAATTTATCAACTAAAGAAATTTTTTTGGGGAAAAAAAGTTTTTTTGTCAAAATTTGTTAAATTACGAGCTATCCGCTTCGCCTCCAGCATAACTTGTATTTTGTCACGGTATCGGAATGCTCTTTACCTGGTTATTATATTCTTTACGCCTTTAAAACGGCACAACATTTCAGCGAAAGGAAAATAAAAGACGGGGGTGGGAGAGGAAGCCTGTCAGCCTTTACTAGGGTGGTGGTGTTCATCCTTGTTGTTTCTGGAAGTCAAGTTAAAAAAAATATAGGGGGCCAGAGTTAAGGGGTGTTTTTCCGCCCTTAGCTCGTCATGGGGTGCGCCCTATCTGCCCATTGTTGTAAGATGGAGGGTTTGGAAGGGGTGCTCTCCCCGCCCACTCTTACCAACTTCCATTCCCCCCTCCCCCTCCTCTCTGTCGCTTTGTTCTACCTGTAGCCGCCACTGCGCGCTGAGGTTCTATCGGCTCTTTACCTCTCTAGCAGTTTGAGGTTCTCGTCGGTCGAATCCAGTCAAGCCGCGACCGCTGAGCGTGTCAGAAGCGTCTTGTCGTTTCGACGTCGAACTATCGTTTGTCGACGCGGCTCCGCGAGCTTTGATTTAGTCTCCTATCGCTCAGGAATTTGGACAACAGTTTGGGAGTGTGATATCGTGTATATCCGTGTTTTTTAAAAATAAATCTCAAAACTCTCTTTAAACATCACAACTAAGTTGACCTACTTTAAAAATTTTAAGTAATAAAATGGTTAATTTTGAGGAAATTAGAGAAAATTCTTATGTTTGTGAAATAAATTATCCATCTTTCTTAACATCTATATATTATTTTTCACGATAAATTAACATCTTAAACCAAAATTAATTCGAACGTGAGTTGCTATAAAATTCTGCTATTTTAACTTACCCATTGGATTTCAAACAAATCCTGCAAATTTTATCATAGAACTACTCAAATTTTTCAGATAGTAAAAATATAAGATAAACAAAATTGTATAGCACCGCGCATTACTACCCGTTTAGCTTATACTAATTACGCTAATGGTTGTAGGGATAAGGAAGATTATATATTTTTTATGAAGGGTACCCGCATTTGCGTGGAGCAAGATTGGAAAACAATTTTGAAAAATAAAACCTCAGTACTGACCGAGATTCGAACCTCGCCCTCCCCATCATCGGCAGTCCAACCTTCTGCGAAAGTAGCGCGTTAGGCCATACGGCCACTGAAGTGGGTAAACCAGATGTTAATTTGCAAAAAAAGCATAAAAAAATTCTAGCAATAAATTCCACGTTTACATATTTAAAGTAAATTTGTTTGGTTTGCTATTATCTATATTAGTTAGTTACTTTGGTTGATTTCAAAATAGGATGATTATTTGGAATTTACCTTGATAAAAAGTGTCAAGAAATATTGTTAATTAGCTGGATTTTGAGGACGGTATTACGTTTGCTACGTTTTATTTTGTTTGTTTTTTTCTTTTGTTGCTTGCCGGCATGCTTTATTATACAGGTTTCAAAGTGTGTACAAACATTTCAATCCCCTTTCTTTAAAATCTTTTCACAGCTCACTTTTTAAAAAAAATATGAAGTTAATTTCGAATCAAACAAAAAATAAAATAAAACAAATAATAACACTTTAAAAATATATTAACGTTTTAACATCGTTGTGTGATTATTAACTACTTCATACTGAGTAAAGTTGTAAGAAGCATTTGATAACATTTGTGACTGATGGACTTGCCATTGTCTCTTAAAGTATATGTTTACGTGACACCTTCAAGGACAGTAGAGGAACCAAGTGTTGCAGGAACGTGTGACATTTAGGACCAAAGTGTTCCAGGGAAGTGTAGTGGGACAACAGGGGAAGAAAGTATCCAGAGAATCTCCGTGTGACGAAAAGAGAAGAAAATTATTCAAAGAAGCAACATGTGACAACTCGTGACAACTCTACTAAGTGCCCCAGAAAAGCGCCGTGTGACAATTGTAGGTACAGAGTGCTCCAAAGAAGCGCCGTGTGACAACTGTAGGTACAGAGTGCTCTAAAGAAGCGGCGTGTGACAACTGGAGGGATATTGTGTCCCAGAGAAGAGCCATGTGACAACTATAGTAACAAAGTGTTTCAGAGAAGTTTCGTGTGACAACTATAGTTACAGAGTGCCCCAGAAAATATCCGTGTGAAATCTATAGTAAGTGTCCCAAAGTAGTGTCATGTGACAACTATAGTTACATTGTGTCTCAGAAAAGCTCCGTGTAGCAATTATAGTAAGTGTTTCAGAAAAGCGCCGTGTGACAACTATAGTAACAGAGTGTACCAGGGAAGTATCGTGTGACAACTATAGTACCTAATAGTGTCCCAGAGAAGCTCCGTGTGACAACTAAAGGTATATTTTGCCCCAAAGAAGAGCCGTGTGACAACTGGAGGTATAGTGTGTCCCAGAGAATCTCCATGTGACAACTGGAGGTATATTTTGTCCCAGAGAAG
>CABFWB010001491.1:55084-87563 GCA_902151455.1 Timema bartmani
GAACTAAAGGTAACTGAGGATGGGAAATTGAGATTGGAATTACGTAATTTAAAATCTATCTACCATAGAAGTAGTGGTAACTGACAGCTAACAAAAGCTACCAGATCTACTCTTAGGGGCACGTCCCCTCTGTGTCCGTCCCCCCTGTGTCCGTCCCCCCTGTGTCCGTCCCCCCTGTGTCCGTCCCCCCTGTGTCCGTCCCCCCTTAGGTAGAATATTTGATTTTTTTTTAGACTAATGGAAGTGGAGGGTGAGGGCTGTGGTAGTGACCAGGGGTGCATCCAGAATTTGGAGCTTGGGGGTGGAGGGGGCTTTTTACATAGTCATTTTCATAATTGCACCATTATATATTTCAATTAGTGTAATATTTAGAAATTTTATTCCAAGTAGGAGGCTAAGATAGATAGAGAATCATCGACGCCCCTTAAAAAATGGGGGTCTGAGGGTTTCTTCCTCGAGAACAATTTTGATTTCAAAGGATTCAAATGGTAATATTTAAGCTAATTTGTACCAAAATCGGATCCTCGGCCTACCCTCTGTGACTGTGTACCACTGGTTAACAGGTCTGTGTTTACATATACTTCTTCACACCCTGGATTTGCAGTTGGTGGGGGTGGGGGCAAATGATAATATCAACTGCCCCTTCCCCTCTTCCTGATACAATAGTGTTTACATAATTGCTCTAAAATAATAATTTCAATTATTGTACCCACTTCAAAAGTGTATGTACAAAGAGTAAAGACTTTAACAATTTCTAGAAAATATTACGGTATCACAGGTACAGTTTTTATTTCAGTACAAATTTACAGTAAAATTAAAAATCAACAGAAAAAATATTCCTTTGAAAAGCCCTAATTACTGCACACATATATTTGTTATATATTAAATATAACTAAACAAAATATAATTGATTAATTGATAGACCTTAGTGCTTATCATATTTTTGTAATATTCTTAATTTTCTGGGGAAGGGCTTTCAGCTGGGGGGGGGGAGGGCTTCATCCCCCAAGGCTCCTCCCCCCCCTCTTGGTGGGTGCGCCCCTGGCGGCGACCAATGAGATTTTTATTTTGCATCTTATTGCTAGGTTGTGGGTAGTGGGCAAGACATTGGGGAAGAAGGTCGCGTTTTAAGGAAAAATATGCCTACCAGTGTACGCAAATGTGCCCCCCCTTTTTTTACAATCTCTAAATTCGTACCTGTGAAAGACCAAATGTTGAGCTGAAAATTACGAAAATGATTTATACTAAATGTTGTCAAGTTTTGGTTGGATATAATATTTATTAAAAGGGTTAAAAATATATAAATCTAGGTGAAAACCAATTCTACATACTCTTGTATGCGTATTAGAGTGAACACATATTGTACCATAACAATGCAAAATGAGCCTAAAATGGGATGGATAAAGCGTACTATCGCCATTTATTTTTTTTGTTTTAAGCGTGTGTACATTATTGAAACACGAACCTATGAAAATAACTGTTTGAATTTTTTTTTTGTCACTTAAAAACGCTTTAGAAACGAGATCTTATAAAGGACTACCTTCTCTTCATATTTATAAAGACAGCGAAACGGACGAAATGAGAGCGGTTGATGACGCTATATACGCCATTCACGACCTAAGTTTACTTGGATGACAGCTCAAAAAGTAACTAAAAAATAGCCCCTAAAATATCACTACGCCAACAGCTGATATCTGCCACTGTCACTTGGGACAGCTGTTATGAAAACATATGGTTATGTAGAGTAATGTGATAGTTTACCACAGTAATTTAGGCCAATATTATGCCTCAAAGAATTTTGAAATTGAAATTTTTGAATGACTTGGTGATCTGTAACTTCTCTTCTTTTTTTCTCCTGGGAACTCATTATCAAAAAAACACACACAAATCTATCCACAAATAAAAAGAACCCCTTATAAAATTTCGTGAGATTAAAGTTAGATTAAACTTATATTTAAGTTTGATAAAAGATAAAAGTTTAAAGTTAGATTAAAGTTAGATTAATGTTAGATTAAAGTTATTTTAAAGTAAGTTTAAAGTTATATTAAAGTAAGATTAAAATTAACCAAATTAGGCCTAATATGTATTCGAACTAAAGAGAAAATATCTGTATACACAAAGTTATTCTTAAAATAATTAGTAATATGATCTAGGATTAAGTTTTTTTACGTTAATACAGAAGCCCAATAATTAAAATAAAAGGTAATTTAACTTAGTTATAAATTATTATAAGTTAGAGTAAGGCGTGGACCTAACAAACTAGAGACTTAATTTAAAGTTAAAAATATAATAAACGCGCACAGTAATAAATTCTATGAAATATATTTAAATTAAACAAAGTCTTAATATTTATTTGAGGTCGTCCACAAAGCTTATTTATCCTTCTATTCAAGTTAAAATAATTATTATTCCGAGCACTTTCACAAAAGGTCTAACAAATATGGCTTTAAAATGGCGACCAACGAATATTAGCCATGTGGTTGATGATGACGCGGACAAGTTGTTTAAAATGGTGTATCCTCGCAGCAGACGATTATATTTTATTCAGTTAAATATTTCTAAAAACAATAAACTAATAATAAAATAGTTAATCATATATAAAATAAATTACAAATATTTTATCTTTACCAAGTAAATACGATGCCTTTATTAAAAGGTATTAATGCATGCACTATACTACACATCATAGATAACATTCCAAAACAAAGAATAGGTACTTTTAATATATGTTTAAAATATTGTTTCGAATTGGGTAAAAAGAAATTGTTAAAAGTAATGAAATAATGTGAGAAAACTTAAGTTTAAGTTATTTTAAATGTAAAATATAACATGTAATTAAAAAACTTAATATTCATAACAAAACAGTGTTCTTTTACAAGTGTTGGTAACCTAAAACCTAAACATATGATTTTTGAACTGTCATCCAGGTAAAGACCTATCGTGAATGAATTATACAAACCGTATTCGGTTGTGTTATGCGCATGTGTTTAAAAAATGAAAACGTTTTATTTTGAAACAAATATTTTGTTTGGCGCTTTCTCTTAGTTATAAAAAACATTTTAACTATTAGATAATATATGGTAGTCAGTTATAATAAAATACAAGTGTAAATATAATATTTTTTAATTTATTATTACAAGGACTATAATACCTCTTGTTACCGCAACCGTGAAACAAATAACATATTAGTTTTATTAATATTTTTTCTTTCAATTAGTTACGAAAAAGCTAATTATACAGTAATCCTTAAGGAAGTATGATTAGAAGCGTTTGATAACCCCTTTCATTGGTATAGTATTGGTATGGTAACTGTTTCCACGTATGTTACCATAAGAAACTTTCAACCAATGTTTGCAATCAAAATCTTCTGCTATCTGTCACCACCATTCCTACGCTGGATAGCACCTGTATCTTTGTCCAGAAGCATACTTGGCCTACATTTAGAAATATACCTGACGTGGCGTGTGATGATAGTCGATCACACTAGCTGGCACTTGGCCCGTGCGTGTGATGTCCGCCGAGAGTTTGATGACTCACGCCATGCGCTTTATGACAAGTGCGGACCATACATGGCAATTGACCGTGAGGTGGTTTGTATAGCTCGGACCACCTGGCGGTAAAGGTAAGGTTCACCATTATTTTGGTAGGAAGCCCGTTCTGGAAGGTCTTATTCCGTACCAGACTCCTTCTGTATAGTAGTATTTTGGTAGAATAAAAGACGTGGTGCAAAAATCAGGTCTAACACTACTTCCCCGCGCCGGTCCACGATTTCTTCCTGTGATTGCTGTGGTTTTTAACACACTCCCTGGATGAATAGTTCGAACTGTGAACGATTCTTCCATCTAAATTATACAACTAGTTCACTTTATCGTAGTGATAGTTCGAAATGAACTACAAATTGACCTGACAGTGAATGATCGTGATACTTTAGCTGATCTCGCTTACAGAAACGAGGTTACAAATAAAAACACTTTAGAAAATATGATATTTTATGCCAACTTGACGTTTGTTAACACAAGGACACAGACAAGGTACCTTACGGGAGTTGGCGGCGCTCCTTTAGACAGGTTTAGTCCGTGGGCACTGAGGAGTGCTTGTTGTAGCTCTCGGTGATAACAGCACTTCCAAGGGAAACAACTCACTTTCACATTGTCCGTTGTAAAGGGGTGGTTGTCCGAAACCAACAGTTCATGTATCAGCTATCCCCACCCCACACCCTCCTTACCTCCAAACTCCTAGTTGACGGTATTTGAAGATTGTTTACAGTTAAACAATTTGCAAGCAATAACTTGAACAAAAAAAAAACCCATTGTATTCAAAGTTCTCATTATAATTTGCAGTCTGAATATGCTCGTTTGTGGGGATTGTTTATGGAAAGGAGGTGGGCCCGATATCTGAACCTAGCTTTGTGAAAGACGATTTATTGACACCGGAAGACAATTTTTATTTTTTTGGTTGTCTAGTAAAAATGTTTAAAGTGAACTAATTTTTAAAATGTCTGCTTGATAATGATGTTGTCACTTACATAGCACATAGCAATCCACGTGGTGGACACAAGTTCTCCCAATAAGCGCGCCATTTTAACCTGGCGTATGTGGGTCTGATGTATAGGCCCTACCTTTGTTTGTGCATCAGGCACATTGTCTTATAATGGTTGTTGTAGTGTTTGATGAGTAGATTGTTTCTCGGTGTGGTGCAGTTAACTTAGTCGGGGCCATAGATAATAGATATCACGTGCCTACTTGTATGTTAACACTAGGCACATCATTGTCTTGTAATGTTTGTAGCTGCTCATGTCGGTCATTAATGGTGCTTGGTGGTGTTAGGTGCGTGTTCCTCGGTGTGGTGCAGTTAAGCATGGCTGATACGGAAGATAATGGATGCTACCCCACCGTATGTAGCAGGCGTGCTTGGTAAGAAACATGCCGGCCATTAGTCAACATGTCTCCTCTGATTGGCTGGCAATTAGTTGACCGAGGTGCGCTTACATACTTGGCTTTGGACTGAGCTTGCGTGCGTGAGTACGTGACGACTAAACTCGAACCTCGTTAAAGATGAGGCGGCCCTTTCTTGACACACAAGAGCCACTCTCGCTGCAAGTGGCGTGGCGTGGGAGGTCGACAAGGGAAGAAGAGCTTGTTAAAACTGTACCTGTTTCTTTATGTTCTCACCCACTTGGTCCCCCATTTGACCTTTTAAACACAGGTTCTGCTGTACACTCCGTCTACCCTGATGGATTACACTATGACTCTATCCTATAAGCTATGCCGTAATGAAAACTTGCTAAGTAAGCTCGTAACCTTTCATGGTAAACGGATTGTACGTAACTCACATGGGAATGTATTTTACTAAGGTGGGAGTGTACCGAACGCGAGAAACGCTGTGTTCTTTTTTTTTTTTTTTTTTTTTTTTATTTTTTTTAAANTTTTTTTTTGCAGTTTTTATAACAAAAGCTTTTTGGGGCCAAAATAAATAAAACACTTCTTCAGTAGAAACATGGTTTAATTTTCTTCCCATGGTGATATCAATAATTCTTGAATATTTGTTAAGAATGTCATGGAATTTAACGATAATCGTAGTTTAAAAAGTTTGTCGCCTAATGCCTCTATGCTTATGACGTATATTCAGCAACTGTTGATGTCACCATGTGAGGAAAATTAAACTATGTTTGTACTGGAGAACTATTTGATTTATTTCGGGGGGAAAAAAAAAGTTTTGCTAGAAAAACTGCAAAAAACACTGTCCTTTTTTCGCGTCACCAACCCTCCCACTTTAAAGTTAGGTGGGTCGTGGTTCTAAAAATTTGGGAAGTATTTAACTATACTAATGGGGTATGGATAGAGGTAGGGTAAATTCGCTTTTGCGAAAAACGGAAAGAAAAAACAAAGGGTCGAAAATAGGGTATTTATAAGTTTTCTTTGCGTTTCATGGCATTTGAAAGTGTTTAAAGCGATTTTTATTTCGCGAATTAACGCGAAAAACGTGATTTTGAGAGTATTTTAGCTAAATTATTCTATTTAGCGAAATAGACGCGAATTCCCTGAAAATGCCGAGAATTTCTATAAAACGATGTTTTTCAGCGGAAATAAGTGATTAAAAAATCATTGAGTTTCACTCGTCTGTGTGCTTCAGCTCGGATTTTACTTGCATCCTGTGCCTTCCACAGCCCATCCGGCTAATCGCCACATTCCGTTAGTCGTTGCTTAGCAACCAGCCCCCCCCCCTCCTTCCGCCAATACTTACGAAATTATTTATAATTATAATCTCTCACATGAAAATAATTGCAAACGAAGGCTAAAATACCCTTCGTATTAATGCATACATAAATTTTATCATAAATCCTTTGTATAGCCCCTAAAAACATTGACGAAAGACATTTTTACCTATTTTGCTACAAAATGCTAAATTATGCCACAAAACGCTAAATTTCCAATAATTAATGCTAAAAAAACTGAAAATTAATGCTATTTTACCCTATCTCTAGGTATGGATGATGACATTATAATCGATTAAATTGGCATGGAGAGAGAAGGGAATAACACGTCCTCATTTCACTCAGTCGGGTACCCCTACATCTCAGTCACCGGTAAACTCCAGACTATTCTTGCTTGACGTGTTATTCCGAGTATTTACAGAGTTGGATGTTAATACTTTTTATCGATAAAATTGTCCCATGACTATATACACATGTTACCAATTCTTCGGACGCCTAGATTAGCTGCGGGGCCTGTATTTATCTTGGGTGGAGGAGCGCTTCACCGGATGTTGAAGGAGCGGCTTCACTCCCCGGCTACACCCATTGGGCGGTGTCTTAAACCTGCAATATTGACCTCAAGGATATCTTACAGTGAACAAGACAGTAAAATAGTGAGTGTATTGGACGTACATCTTATAGGGCCTATAAATTAATAAACCTATTTCCGGTAGCTAAAATTACGAGAAAACGGCCTATCCTATTTTGACAAACTAAAACTTATTTTAAAGGTTAGGAGTCCATAAAATCGGCAAAAATAGTTGTTTCCTAAGAAAACCAGATTTTTCTAGCAATTTTTTTTAGATTTCTGCTGTATGCGCAGTGGCTCATCTGTACAACCATTCTTTGTTTACTTCTTCCTCCTAAGTCAACAACCCAAAGTTTGGTTTGATTTCTATCCATTCGGAGTTGGGCTTGTAGGCCTACAGTTTTCTATTGCTGCCTGCACCATCTGGTAGAGATCCTATGTACCTGGGGAGTTTAGGAAGTGTGGTGATTCCCCATTGCCTTCCACACTTTCTTTGAGCGATTGTGAAACGATCTATACATTTTGCCGGAAAGGTATTTTCACAAACCTACCAAGGATTCTTTACGTGCCAAAATCGACAAGGGACCGAAGGCAGCTGTGCTACGGATTTTTATATATCAAAAGAAAAAAAAATCTGTTGAGATCGGCTGGGTTTGAACCTACGAACATCGTATTGGGAGGCGAGCACTTTATTCCATTACCATTGAGGTATATATTTATAATGTCATGAAAATCTTGATTTGTGTATGATATTTATTTTTGGTTAAAAATAATGACAACTCAAGGGGTGTGGGTCGTTTCAAATTTCTCCCCATGGTGTGAAGGCGAAAAATATAAATTTTGCTTCAAATTTAACACCGAAAGCCCAACATTTAAGGAAAGTTGATAGCCTATAACGAGTAGACCTTTAACTAGAAAGTCGAATGAGCCCTAATCCTATATAACTTTTACCAATAATAAAAGTTTTTGAACACCTTTACAGCCCGAAAATCCGCAACCATAGTTGCAACAATCCACTAGTCTGTTGGAAAGGTATTTTTAATCTCCTGATTAACAGACTATTCTAAAATAAAAATTATAGGACTTTACAGTTCTTTTATGATCCCCTTTGTACATCTTGTGGTAACCCGCAACACCTTTTTAAGACACCACACACTTGTGTATCAATGACAGTTTTAAAAAGTCGGCAAATAAAATATTTTTCTAGAAATAAAATTGGTAGAGCGCGTTCAAGGTTTTTACCGGCAAATCCAATGGTAAGAGACCAATGGGAAGACCTAGAGGCAGATGGGTGGGTAACATGTACCTTAAAGAAATAGAGTGAAATGAGGGGAACTGGATGGAACTAACTCATGAAACGGATAGTGTGTAGTGAGGTAGACTGGATAGAACTAGTTGACTGTATAGAATTAGCTCCAGATAAGGATGGGGTGTAATGAGGTGGACTTCATAGAACGAGCTCAATATGGGAATAAGGTGTAATGAGTTGGACTGGTCAAAACTAACTCAAGATAGGGATGGGTGGCACACTTTTGTAAATGCGATAATGGACTTTCAATCTCATAATGCCATTGAATATGTGATTAAAATGGTAATAAATAAACCTCAGATTTAATTAAATTAATTTTTCTATCAATTTCAGGCAAACTCGGCAAAGAAGGATAACATCTTCAATGGAAAAAAAATAATAGTTTTTATATCATCGATTCACGTTTAAATAATATAAAATGTATTATTAATCTTATAAATAAGATCAATAGCTATACATTATCGCGCAAAGATTTGGTTTCGTTTAATTTAGCATATGTACTATACTTTTTTTTTAAAATGCTGCGATTTATCCGATTTATTAATAAATTAACATATATTTTGATAGTAATTTTTTTTTTCTGTTTGATAAAATCTCGTAAGAACAAGTCTTGCGAAATCTTAGTGTATCTAGGATTATAGGTTTCTCTTGATTTCTGCTTTATGAGAATGTTTTAGATAGGGAAAAAATTCAAGGCAAAATGTTTATATTACATCAGAGGTGAATCATTTATTTCGTGGAAGGCTTTGTATCAGTAGCTGCAAGTTGACATTTAAATTATAATGTAACATTTTTTTTAACAAAGCCCTGGGGAGTCTCATTAGTAAATATGTATAGTAGAAAAAGGAACATGTGTGCGAATCCCGACATCCTCACTAGAACAATTGACGTCAGTGCATGCACCATAGCAAGACAAACGATGGAAGTGTGAAGTTGTATGGTTGGTAGCTGTGGTATTGCTTCATTAGCACCTTCTTTCAATGTAAGCGGCATTACTTGTGTACACCTTTACTGTCCCTGCATTAGTTGTGCTATGTTCATAGTTTTATTATTAGTAAATGCTTATTTTAGATGAGTATTATGTCGTTATTTGTGAAAACCTCGGTTACTATAGTAGGATTTTGGTGAGAAGAACGTTAAAAAAAAAGACCTTCTTTCCTTCCAGAATCTTCCTATTCTTCAGGACTCTTGTAGGATAAACGGACTTTCAAAAGGCTCTTCCTAACAAAAAACCGTCTTGTATTAATACAAGCTTGTTTGGTCAATATAAATAAAATTAAAACTTGCTTCGGTGGTCGCATCGTCTAAGGCGTCACTCTCGTGTTAGACTGGACTTCTGATGACGGAGAGATCTAGGTTCAAATCTCGGTCAAGTGTACCGAGGATGGTTTTACCAAAATAGTTTTCAACTCTCTCTCTCTCCACGCAAATGTGGGTGCACTTTCTATAAATTAAACCTTCATCACTAACTCGTTAGTGTAATTAGTACATATGCATACAACCCAGGTAGTAAAACGCGGTGCTAAAAAATAAGTTGAAAAAATGACACCTGGACACGGAAATCTAACAGTGGGATTTAGCTTTAACCTTCCTAATCCCTTAACCGATTAGTAGAGGCCTAATTAGTAAATAAGCGTATAACCTGATCGGGTTGTAATATGCGGTGCTTAATAAAAAAGACTGTCGCAAGAGAGAGCGCTAGCGCTTGACCCTCGCCTCGGACTGCCAGTGAACTACCGAGCTTACTGTGTTAATTGAGTCGTTTGTTACGACAAGCATTAAAGTTAATATTTTTTAATTTTCACTGAAGAATATTTAAATCTGATTGTCTTCAACAAGCTATTTACCATACAGTTCAATATTCATTTGAAGAGCCTTATCTGATTACTAGAAAAATGACCAGATCTTCCTTCACATATTCATAAATACGTCGATTCATGTTATCTACAGCTGACACTTTTGATAAATAGCAATACTCTACCTGTAAAATAACACCAACGATATATTATAATGTTATCAATTTTGTCCACAAAAAACATGTTTGCATTTTTTAAAGGACCCTTTCCTGATGAAAATTGGGCTCTACATACAATGTCTCCGCTGTTACACCCTATTTGTGAATTTGCCCAGTTCATGAATCGGGCAAATATATGCCCAATCCGTGAACTGACCTCTTCTGACCATTTCATAAACTGGGCAAAAAACAGTCCAGTTAATTTGTGCAGCGCTTGTGCCGCCCAGCTCATGAACTGTCTATTCCATGAACTGGGCAAAAAATAGTCCATTTCATAAATTGTGCAGTGCTTATGCTGCCCATTTCATGAACTGGGCAGCTCCAATATTTACCCAATTTATGAACTGGACTAGCTTTGTTCGGTCCATGAAACGGACAAACAAAGAACAGTTTTGGTCTTCAAGTTAATTTAACTTTTAATCGTTCTAGAATGGAAGGTTGGGTTAAGTTAGGTTGGGTTAGTTTAGTATAATATCTTAAAACAAAATTCATCCAAGCTTGTTATAACTAGTGCAATAAATTCTAGTTCATGAAATGGGAAAAAAGTTAATGCATTTTTTGCCCAGTTCGTGAAATGGTCAAGAGGCCAGTTTACGGGATGGGTAGAAATTTGCCTGATTCATGAACTAGGCAGTTTAATTGGGGTTATAACATATAGGCCTACATTAAACATTACCCTTAAGTCACAAATTAAAATAATATTTTTCATTTTTTTATTTGGGATACTTATCGTGCACGTTTTGAACCGACTGTTTATACCAGCACACGCCTATTTATAAATTAATTTAAGTCTATGACAGGCAAAACACCCAACCCCCTGCCATTAATTCTTCACTGTGGAAGGGGAAATAAGTTTTCCGGCCATGCTGGGCATTGAACCCAGGACCCTTTGCCCAGTAGATAGATAATATGACCCCGACCCCCCTTTCCCACCCAATATATACATTTCTAGGTACGCCACTGCAGACTAGTGTTTACTTTTCCAAGGCAATGGCAAAACCGACAGTTTTTATAGTATTTGATAATTACTTGCACCAAACATTGAGTCTTCTACAGAAGGAGCTAAACTTTTTTTTACAAGACATTTTAACTAGCTTATTAAAAACAAATAACGTGCACTTGGGCACGTGGACAAAGACGGTATTCTCGCCGTGACCTTGCAAGTCTCTTTGAAACAAGTTGAGAAGTTTCAAATCCACACTTCTTCGTTCTTTATCTCAGCACCAAAGTTAATAAAAAAAACACAGTAGAAACATCACAATTTTTAACTAAACAGCCCGAATTATGTCGACATAGTTTCCAAGCGTTTGTTGTTTTTCAGTCGTTGCTGCACTTATAATGTTCTAAAATGGCATCAAATATATATATATATATTTGACCAATTGCTGGTCGTTTTTACTTTACCTGGTGTATTTTGAAATAATTTCGTAGTCATCATCCCAAGCAGGTAGTAATTGGTAAATTTTTTTACTTGTTTACCCGCTTCTTACGTTCACTTAAATAATACTGGTAGTTTTGAACATTTTTTCTATACTAAGAATAAGGATGATAAATATAGATTAAAAGTTAACGCGGAAAGAAAATTCAAACAATTGTGTGTGGAAATCAAGAATAAGAATGAGAAATATAGCTTAAAGATTGGATTAACATAGCGGGTCTATGTATTGCATATTTTTTTTACGATTTAAGTACACCGCTCTCTAGTTATAACGTGGGTTTGCTGGGTAGGGACCCAACCCCTATGATAAGACAACCGTGCTATAGCCAATGATTAAGTTATTTTTAAAACAGTACTTTTCCAATAAACTAAACCTCTAATATTTCATTACTTAGCACTATAACCATAGTGACCTAAAACCTAAACAAATTACAGCTAAAATGGCAGATGAAACAAAGTTTAATGAATACTCTACTTAGGTACACTCCGTATATCCTGAAAGGGAGCACTCTTACCTTAACGGATTACACTATGAACCTATCTTATAAGCTGTACCATAGTGAAATAATTCAAGGTAAGCTTGCTACCTTTCAGAAAAGATGAAGGATGCATAGGCTTACTGAATGTACAAACACAATTTTTGAAAAACTCTATAAAAATATTCAACAAATTTATTTTATCACTTCTAAAAAAAAGTCAATTTATTGTTTTTTTTATGAGAGATTTTTTCTTGGAAGATCATATTTTGTTTTAGCGAAAATAGTTGAATAACGTTTACCTTTCAAAATATAACCGACGTCTTTATAACTTGGTAGCGGTGTATACACTGAATATCATCTTTGAGGTAAATGCTTGCTTACTATTGGGATACAGCGTTGTCATTATCTTGTTTTCATCTGGCCAATCTTCCTTTGACAAATTTTGCAACGCGGGTTCGTCGATGTTGCCAGTAGCTCCTTGTTACCCCACCACACCACCTTCTGACATAATTAAAAACGAGATTTGGCAACATTTAACCGAGAGAGAGTGGAGACATATATATTTTTTCCATAAAACCTGTGGTTTCCTCAGTGGTGATATTTGGTTTAATAAGTTTTAAATGAACCATTAAACTTACTAAAGTAATAAAATAGTTTGTTTTTTTCATTTATGTTGCCGGCCTTTAGTTAGAAAGTGCCGAAGGTGATTGTCGTCTCCCACTTCTGAAGGTCACAGGCTCATCTCAAGATAATAAAACATTTAAAAAAATACGAACGGCACTAATAATCCGAGAGATTCAAGTCACTGATCTGTGATCAGGTATTTTGGGTTAGTAAATAAACGGTAACGCTAATTGGCTGCATTCTCTAACACGATACATAATAAAGTCTCTCTAGCAGTTTCTTCTTCAGTGTTGGCAAATGCAAAACCAGTTATAAACTTTTACTTAATTTGGGAGTTTTTCTTAAGTTGTTAATGCAGATAAAATAGTTTATAATGATCAATTAAGGAATAAAAACAAGAGAAGAGCGCTCTGTTAAATCTCGGCGGCACACTTGAAAAAATACCTTCGACAGAAATGTTAGAAACGTGTTCTTTTTAATGTGCAGTAAAAAAAAAATCTCGTTTGCATTGTTGAAAATTTAAAAATTTAATTATTGAAGAAAGATAAATAAGGGGTGTGCTGGTAGCCGTTTTTTCACTTTTAATAGAGTTTTAGTTTAGTGGAAGTGTGATGGTTATTTTTTATTTATTTTGAGATATTTAACGTACATTCCCTGAACTGACTGGTTATAAGGACATATCTTATAAACTAACATAAATCTATAAAACACAACACCAAGTTTCCAAGCCGTTAATTCATTAGATGGATAGGAGAAACCCACATTTCATCAGTGATACATTTTTTCGGCCATACCAGGAATCGAACCCGTAGCTTAGTAGATAAAAACACAACCGACTTAGCCAAGGCATCGGTACTTGAGGTCTATTAATGATTCCTGGGTTCTTAACAAACATACAGGATGAGGAGGATTATTTCTAATGATTATGCACCAACATTTGCCTCGAAAGAGAATAAATCAGCCAGCCAAGTGCACACTGTTTGGGAATCACACCCAACAACGACCTGCCAGCTATAAACGGAACACCCGATTTGGTGGTCGCATGGCTTAACGCGTCATTCTCGCAATATACTATACTGCCGATGACGGGGAAATTGGGGTTCGAATCCCGTTCGGGTATACTGAGGGTGTTTTTTCCTAATGGTTTTCCACTCTTAGTCCATGCAGATGCGGCTACACTTAATCTAAATTCAACCTACCTCATCTCTTAACATATTAGCGTAATTAGTTTATATATGTATAGCCCAAACGAATAATAAGACGTGGTGCTAAAAAAAAAGTAGGTGAAGGTGCTGGGTTAGGGAATTGGGTACCTAAACACATGCATAGTTTTGATCATAATATTGACGTACTATTTAATCTGGTATAAAGTATACCTGACTTAAGTGATGTATTCAACTCACTAAGTGCTGTAGTTGTTACGTAAGTGTGAGAGGGGATTAAGAATCTCTGTTATTGCTGTTTTGGAACTAATTTGTTAATGTTTACGGTGTTTACGTCCTTAAAAGAAAGTAAATGGAAGTATGAACTTAAACTTAGGAAATATCGATTACAATCGCCCCATTTAAAGGCTATGTATGTGGAAGTTTTCTAATTAAGGGTAGGTTTTCTAAAACTTGAGAGTTAATAATTGCCCCTGTTGAGTCCTCTTCATGACTAGCGTGGGACTTTTGATGAAAACCACTTTGAAAGTCTAATGTCTCGCTTATTATCTATCATAGCACCTATCAGCTCGCGGCTACCATTCTCCGTCACACTAGGGTCTCCGAACATATCGTTATGTGGGTCAGATTTGAATTTTATTTCGACTCCCGTGGGCTAAATATATTAAACATATAGCGCCTGTATGGAAAAATAAAGATATCAATCTTATTTTTGTGGAATAAATTTAGATGATGAAAATACAATTATTTACAAAATTCTATAAACTGTACTTGAATTATGTAACTAGCAAAGTCAAGCCAGTGGCTTTTTGGGGCAAAAGCTCCAATGTAAGGAAATCTGGTAAAGGTAGGAGTGTAAGGAACACGAGTTAATGGCGGTATTTTTGCAGCTTTTTTAGCAACTTTTTTTTTACCAAAATAAATCAAATATTGTTCCAGTAGAAACATAGACTTTAATTTTCTTCGCATAGTGAGCCAAACAGTTTTTTTTTTAAACTCGTATGACACATTTGACCCAGGAGGGACTTTGATGTCCAGGTTCGGTCACCTTATGTGTAGACTATAAGCCGCTCTGGTGGCACAGAACGTTGCCCAGGGTACACCACACAAGGTTGTCTACACGTCGTACCAGCAATGAGATGATGTGATGACAGAAGTTATTATGAAGCTGTGAATCCGGTGCGAGTCTTAACCTAACACCAAACCCTGGTGACCATTGATATTATTCCCCTAAAGGGAAAAAATACTAAAGGTACCAACTAGTAATCGAACCCGGGCCCCCTAGGCTCGTAGCCAGGTGAACTGACCACTACACCACGGGTCCAATTAACACTTGTTGAAACCCGCCTCGGTGGCGTAGTTGGCTAACGTGCTAGTCGTGTTGAGCTCGACCACCGAGGACGGGGAGATCTAGGTTCGAATCTCGGTCGGGTGAACTGGGGGTGGTTTTTCCTAAATGGTTTTACACTCTCCCTCCACGCAAATGCGGGTTATAATCCATTAGCGTAATTAGTACTTAAGCGTATAACCCAAACGGGTAGTAAGACGCGGTGCTAAATATTATTATTATTAACACTTGTTGAATATTTTTGTCAAGGGTGTCTTGAAATTTAATGACAACTTTTTCTTTTCATTTAAAAAGTTTGTCATATAATGTCGCTTTGCTCATGAAAGATATTCAAGATATCACCATTTAAAGAAAATTCAATTCTTTATTTCTAATGAAGCAATATTTATTTTGGCAAAAAAAAAAGTTTTGCTAACCGGCCTTTTCTCGCGGACATTTCCACCCGAACTTAAAGCGGGGTCTGTGATAATTAGTGTCCGACCGAACATTCGGATTCGGCTTCGGCTTCGGCCAAAAAAATACCTTCATTCGGGCACTAGTGATAGTAAAGCAAGGTGAGCATTGAGCCCCCCAAAAACCCTGCTCTTTTCTTGCGTCTTCTACACTCCCACTTTAAGGGCACTGCCTACTTGAAGGGGGAAATATCCTCACACATGGTGGCTACAGACAGGGAAAACAGGGAAAACCGGGAAAACCTGGAAAAGTCAGGGAATTAAAAATGGGTCTAAAATATCTCATTAATTTCGCAACTAAACACTAAAACAAAAGTTAATAATACCTAAATAAACTAACATTTTAATTTTTAAAATAACTGATAAAACTTTATGTTTAATAGATACAAACTTTTTTTAATATGTGATCAATGTAAATAAAACAAGTCATCATTCACCATTAAAACTGGAAAAAAGTAGTCAGGGAAAATTGAAAAATGTTGCCTGGAAAACCTGGAAAAGTCAGGGAATTTTGTAAAATATGTTTTGTAGCCAGCCTGACACACTGCTATGTTTATTATGGGGATGGCAGTTATGAATGTTAAAAACCTCTTAAGCAGTATCCATTTAGCTTGGAATTTTTTTTGTGACCCCAATAAAAAACTATTTATTTGAGAAAGGCAATATCTACAGTCCAATTTTCACAGATAAGAAATAGAAAATAACACTTTTTTGAGGCCAAACTTTATAACATTTTACTATATTATTAGTATTATTTTACTAGTGTTGATAATATCTGTCAACAGTGAAGGTTACATAGCACATGAATTGACGGATGAATATATTAAAATTGTTTTAATAACTATTATAAGTATTAATCACAACTTGTGAATGTGTGGAATGCCAGGCCTCCACCGTGGTTCGGAATCCACGTTAAACTGTAGGTCCTCCATAATAATAATAATAATAATAATAATAATAATAATAACTATTATAACTCAAAAATGTTCCTTTATATCTAAATATGAATGTAAATATGAGGATATCCCGGACGGATAAAATGGGGCACAAAAATGTAGGGCCTATTAGAACAGAGTTGTGAAATTAATCTGTGAATAGGCTTGATTTTTAGTCAGATTTTTCTAAAAGATTGTCTTTATCTTAATAATAAATTTTACCTCCATAATATCTTACTTAACTTAAATTTTAAACTTAGATAATACATTTAAATGCTGCTTTATACTAATTTGTGGCGTCTTTAAAAAACTTATTTATATTAATTTTGAATCAAACTTCATTATATTTATTTTTAATCAAGCTAAACGTTATGACAGCCCTTAACGTTGACATTTCTATTTCATCCGTAACACTTTTGTAGGATATATAAATAGGTATATGTTAAGCCCGGAGGGGCTGTGCTTGAAACCAAGCGGGTGGATAAATAATAATTATTAGCGTAGGTCTCTATGGTCCACCTATTGTCCGGTTATTATACTTTTGTGTGTATGGTACTGGAGAAGACTTGAGAAGATCAGATGGGCAGACAGGGTGGCAAATGAAGAAGTCCTAAGAACAGTGGGTGAGAAGAGAACCATTTTGGATGTGATTCTTCGGTGCAGAGCAAACTGGCTCGGACACATTATTAGGAGGAACTGTCTTCTGCACGACATTGAGAGAAAGAGGAGCTTAGGAAGGAGGATTCAAATATTATATGACTTGAAGGAAAGAAGAGAATTCGGGGAGCTGAAGGAGGAGGCAGAGTACATTGGCGGTCAAAGTTCACTGACAAAAGGAATGGACCTGTCGTGAGACAGAACACCCAATAACATAATTGTGCTTTTAATTATTTTTTTTAAATTATCACAGCGTCTTACTACCTATTCAGGCTATACATATATATGATTACTGGAGTAGGGTTGAGGAAGGAAGCATTTTAGAAGTAATTTACCCGCAATTTGCTTGGAAGGAGAGTGAGAAACCATTTATGAAAACTACCCTCAATAGCCGTGACCAGGATTCGATCCTCGATCTAACCGTCATCAGCAGGCCAGTCCAACACGAGAGTTAAACCTTAGACTTTTCGGCCATTGATGCGGGTGAAATCACATGTTAAATAATTCAATAAATTCTTTAACATTAGTTATCTTATAAATATATCTGGATATTTTTCATCAAACCATCATTTCTCCAATCTTGATATTTTTCTCTGCAAAATAAATATTGAAACATCCCTACATTTTTATTTTTATCTTCATAATAAAGATGCTATCGATTGGCTTTATTGGTTATTATGAGTGGGCTTGAAACCAGGTGTTGTTGAAGATTGGTATCAACAGAGAGGGCTCGTCCGTATTTAAACTGGTGTTGCTGGTGAGGTCCAGCCTATAACTGATCTTAGCACTCCTTGCGAGCCCACACCACGTCTTACATCATATGTTAAGGTGGAAGTCTAGCTGACGTGAGAAAAGGTAATTGTTTTTGTAGTTTTTATAGCAAAACGTTTTTTGACCTAAATAAATCAAATATCGTTCCAGTATAAACAACTAGTTTAATTTTCTTCACGTGGGGATATCAACAGTTGTTAAATATCTGTCACTAGCTTAGTGGTATTAGATCCCAAACCTTTTAAATGAAGATAAAAAGTTGTCATTAAATTCCAGGACAACCTTGACAGATATTCAATAAATTTTGATATCATCATGTGAAGAAAATTAAACTAAAGGAATATTTTATTTATTTTGAACAAAAAAGTATTACTCTAAAAAACTGCAAAAAAAATTTTTTTCTCGCGTCGCCTTCCGCTGCACCTTAAGAGCCCACACCACATCTTACTCACATCATCTGTTAAGAACCTTCGTCGCACTATAAATATATTCACTTTTAAGAGCACGTCTCACTACTCATTCACTAATAAATTAGTTAAAAGATTATACTCGAACCAGAAATCACAGTGACTTGCAATTTTTTGCATTCTCCATTAAAACAGAAAAATTGAGATCGGTTTAATATAATTTTTTTATAATATTTTGTTTTATGTTATTTTATGAAATATTTTTTAACTGTTTTACTGTCCTCAATTCCATTGGTTTAAAACAAAATTAAAACACAGAAATCGTACCACGATGTGACGTCTGGTTTGAATCGGTGCTCAGTGTGGTAAGACCGGCTCTTTAAGAGCCATCAGCACATATTTTACACATCATTTTGTAAGGCCATAGATATACTTTTAAAATATGGCACTCTTTAACAGTGTTTAATTGTTATTTATTAACTATAATTGGCGATTAGTAGATTCCAAGTCACTAGAATTTATAGGTTTTAAAGGGTCAAAATAATTTCTGTCATTTTTAAATAAAAGGGAATAATGTGTTTGCTGAAATTTAGTCCTGCAAGAAATGCATATCATTAAATCTACGTAGTTTTATAATTAAAATTTGTGAAAAATATAATTTAAAATGTATAGACATTTCGATATTGATAAAATACATAAGGTTTGGTCATATTGTCTACCTTGGTGATCTTGGGGTTAAGTGCTCGCCTCAGGACTCTATGTTAACGCGTTCAAACCCAGCCGGGGTCGATTGATTTTTCTTGAGAGATAAAAAGTATGTAGCACAACTTCCTTCGGAGAGGAAGTAGAGCCGTCTTTTCCATGTCGATTATGAAATGTTAAGGAACCTTGAAAGATATGTGAAAATACTTTTTTCAACAAAATTGGTAGGCCCTTTCGCTCTCACTCAAAGAAATTCTCATATACTGATGTAATCAGTCGGTTCAGAAAGTGCACGCGTAATACCTCAAATAATGAAAAATAAAAATTTAACTATACTAAAGTACGTATCTTTTTATGTTTAGGCAGTTTTATCTTGTATTATTTTGTAATACATAATGTCTTTATTCACAATGCATTGAATTTTTCAAGCCGACTCCTAGTAAATGTTATTAATTCCCGGTAATTGATCTTTGTTAATATTAAATTGAAGTTTATATATCAGGAAATCTCTTGTTTTGACTATAGCGGTGTAGAGACAGCTGAGTGGCTTCGTCTTCTTTTGTCATTTGAAGATATAAATAAATCGAGGAGTTATAATTTTCAATGACTAGTGGAGTTTTCCAAAAGAGGAAGATTCGTCTCTCCCTTCCAATCTCTCACCATCCTGTGCTACAAACATTACCAGAAAATTATGAACTCACATCTCATTTCTCTGTCCCCTTGAAGAACCCACGACCCTAAAGTATAAGAAATCCATTTATGACTTCAATTAAAATATTTATTTGCTTACTCTAGCATTGAGGTCTCCAGATCCTATCAACAGTAGTGATAGATTAAGTTCCTTGCTTACTCTAGCATTGAGGTCTCCAGATCCTATCAACAGTAGTTATAGATTAAGTTCCTTGCTTACTCTGAGATCTCCAGGATCTATCAACAGTACCTAGGGGGAGATTAAGTTATTTGCTTACTATAGCATTGAAATCTCCAGGATCTATAAACAGTAGTGGGATATGTAAGTCCTTCACTTACCCTACCGGTTACCTTAGAAGTCTACAGACCCTGACGACATTATTGGGTGATTTATTTCCCCGCTTACTCTACCATGGAAGTTTCCAGACCCCAACGACAGTATTGTGCGATTTATTTACTCGCCTACTATAGCGTGCGAGTCTCCAGACCCTATCAACAATAGTGGAAGATCTAGTTTATCTCATGTGGAATACAGTATTCTTTCACTTGTCTGCATTATTCCAGTCATAACTTCCCTTTATGTAAATACATTCTCCTCACACACGACAAACCCATGCATTGCAGACTGTATTATTTTATTGTAGGTCATACCGTACGTAAAGTCTGTTCATCGTAGAAATTGTTTTCTGAAAGGCCTTTTTCCCTACCAGAAAGCTATTATATAGTAGGATATTGGTAAGGAAAAAAGACCTTTCAGAGAGTAATTCCTACCGTGAATGGAGTATAAGGCGTCTCTTTTGCTTTGGGATGATGGAAAGATCAGGGTTAGAATTTCGATTGGTTTTACTGAGGATGTTTTCCCCAACATTATTTACTCTCTCTCAAATGCGGTTACATTACATCTAAATTAAACCTTAATCATCCCTAATACACTAGATGTATTAGTACATATGCGTGTAGCTCCAAAGGCTAGTAAGACGCTGTGCTAAAAAATGTTTATTAAAACTAGCCCACTGCTTTGAAAGGAGTTTTATTCCTCCCTCACAAATGAAATAATTTTCACTTTGAAAAGAGTATAAAACCTTTTTTTTCTCAAGCTTCCTTCAGAATAAAGACGTAAATACGGCACGATTAAAGGTATTAGCTTGGACACGGGCCATAACTTTGTGTCCACATTTAATGACATGGTAGTAATCTTTCTTCTTTTTTTTCTTAATTCGTGGTGAGGGATCGGGAGGTTTTAGATGCAATCCAAGCACGTACCTACCTTTCTTTTGTTATTCGACAGTTTATGTAGGATAAAAGAGATACCGGTGAATAAAGTCATTATACGGTTTTCGAAATTGTGCGTTGGATGGGTTACACTCGACGGGTTCATCGGCACAGAAATATATTCCGGTGAGGAACTTTTTGTCACCACGAATATTTTGTTTACTTTTTATAGTGTCTTATCTCGATGTAAGCCATGCAACAATACTCATCGGTGGTCGGGCCGTCTAAGGCGCTTGACCGCACTAGTTTGCCGACAGGGGGAGCTATAGGTTAAACCACTGCCGTTTTTCACTGGGGCGTAAAGGGTTGGGGGCTCAACATTCGATTTAATCATTTAGTTTTCCCACCCTCGACATTATTATTATTATTATTATCATTATTATTATTATTATTATTATTATTATTATGGCTTGGAAACTCGAGCACGACTTCATCTAAAAGTGTCATAAACACACACAAAAACTCAAACCAAATAAAGAAAAGGAAAATAAATCAGGTAAGCGAAGGAATTTAAATTGTGAAGAAGAAACAATCATTAAATAATGGAGTGAGGAGCGAAAAGATTCAATCAAAACCCCTCAAGCGCTTTAAGGAACTACTTTGCTTAGTCCTTCCGACAGGGGGTCACTTTATCCCTCACCTCTTACGTTCATAAGGGATGGAGGTTTGCATTTACTATTACAAACATCGTCATCACCTGTTTCCAGCCTGTGTTCGTTGAAAGTATATACGTACTATTATACATTCAACGCCTGTGGTCGGTTCAGTTTGATAAAATTCCCCCATCTTCCTCTATCTTTTCACCACTATTCCTCCTTTAATTGCTTCCATTATTCTCCTATCACTTGCATACTCTTTGTTATCTGCTCCTCTCACCTCTTTCTTGGCCTCCCTTCTAATCTTTTCCCTACATACTTCATCTTCATCATTCCCTTTGGCAGTCTCTCCTTCTCTATTCTCATTACATACCCAGACCATCTCAGTCTTGCTTCCTCTACTATCTCATGTACTCCCACTCTTTCCCATATAGCTTCATTCCTTATTCTGTTTCTTCTCGTGACAGTTATTATTACAAACAAATTAGATAAAATACAAAATGGACACGGGAATAAAACCCAGGACCCTCGTCTTTGTAGGCCAGTGCTCTATCACCGAGCTATCCTGGTTCGTCTGGTATTCAGGGGCACCTTCACTGGTTGTTGCGTTGTCAGGTGACCCTGAATGCTAGATGAACCAGAATGGTTCTATGGTAAAGCACTGGCTCGCCAAACCGAAGGTCCCGCGTTTGGTTCCAGTCTCCATGTGGTCATTTTTTACTTCGTTGAATTTGATTCAAGCACCACAACTTTTATGTTTAGGTATTTAACGTGCACTTTCTGAACCGACTGAATATACCAGCACACGACTTATAAACTAATTTAGACCAGAACATACACACCATCCAACCCCCGACCATTAACTCATCACTGGGAAAGGAATAACTCACATTTCACCAATGTTAGGTTTTTCGGCCTTGTCGAGACTCTAAGCTGGGACCCTAAGCTCAGCGGGTAGACACGCTAACGACTGATCTAAGGTGTCTGACAGTTTCAAGACCGATTTTGTGGAAAACCACAACGTTTTTGTATGTGATACATATGGATTAAATAAACTCAAAACTGCAAAATAAATCACAGTTTGAATGAACAAGATCCGCTTCAGTTGCGGAATAGTCTAAAGGAGTCACTCTGGAAATAGGACTGCCGCTGATGGGGAGATCGGGGTTCTATTCCTGATCGAGGTGTACTGAGGGTGGTTTTACCCTCCATTTCATCTCACAATCACCCTACCATTACACATTAGCGTAAGTGGGTATAACCCGAACGGGTAGTAAGACGCGGTGCTAATAATAATAATAATAATAATAATAATAATAGTTTATAGTTATTAAATCAAGCACACGGTCTTAACTTCATGCTCGTTTGGTTTGTCAGTGATGAGGACAGAATTCAAATTCCCACATGAGGTGATTTTTCCTAAACAGTTTCCCCCTTCTCTCTCCATGCAAATAAAGGTACACTTACTCTCAATTCTACTAACCACTCAAGTGTAATTAAATGCGAATAGTCCGAAAGGTTAGTAAGATGCTGTGAAAATAATAATTTAAAAACAAGGAATTGAACGCTTGTACACATCTGCTTCAGTGGCCTCATGGTCTAAAGCGTCACTCGCGTGTTAAACTAGAGTGCCAATGACAGGGAGATTGGGATTCGAATCCCGATTGGGTGTACTGAGGTATTTTTTTTTTTCCCCAAAATATTTTTCCACTCTCCCTCCACGCAAATGCGAGCACACCTCATCCCTAACACACTATTGTGATTAATACATTCTCTTCTCTACTAGAGTGGTGTTAGCTAACAGTTAACAGACAATTTTAATTCAAACATTGGTTGAAATTCATTAATTTTTTGTTAGCACCGCGTCCAGGTTGTAAGCTTATGTACTAATTACGCTAATTGTTTTAGGGATTAGGGAGGTTATATTTATAGGAAGTGTACCCACATTTGTGTGGTGGGAGATTGTAAAACCTGTTTGGAAAAACCACCCTCAGTACACTTGACCGAGATTTGAACCTCCATCTCCCTATCATCGGCGGTCTTGTCAACTGCGAGAGTAGTGCGTTAGACCGCGCGGCCACCGAAGCGTCTGAAAGTCGCTTATGTTAACCCATGTGGAAATAATTACTATTTTCTTAATACATTATTAACCTAAAGTATTAATAAACGCTTCTAATAATAAGGATTACTTTATAGTTTGCTTTTTCGTAACTAATTGAAAGAACAAAAAAAAAATATTAATAAAACTGTTATGTTTATTGTTTTGCGGTTGTGGCAACAAGAAATATTATAGTGTATGTAATAATGAATCAAAAAGTATTATATTCATATTTGTAACTTCTTATAAATGGCCACCAAAATAATCAAATGTTTTTTTTAAAACTTAAACTTAGAGGAAAAAGCCATAAAAAATATTAGTTTCAAAATCAAACGGTTTTATTTTGTAAACAGATGCGCATGAACTCAACCTAAAACGGCTTGCATGACTTCATCAACAGCGTACATTTCTTCCTGTTCGTTATCTTAATTAGTGAAGAGAACGCAGCCTTTTAGAAGCTCTCGTTTGTAAAAGCATTTTTAAATAACTCATAGACGCCGCTTCCAGAAAAAAGAAACATACAAACGGCTATATTCATAATTTTGTAATTCGACTAAATAAAAAACTCTTAGAAGAAAAACATAACTAAAAACAAATTGTTTGTTATGAAATAGTTGACTGCCAAAAGTGAAGGCAGCTCAACATATGGTTTTGCAGATAGCATAGTTTGGCGGATGGGTATATGAGAGTAGATATGGTAACTTTTGCTAGATGTTACCTACACTCCAGGGGTAAGTGGACTGCACATATGCGTTTAACCAGAACGAGTAGTAAGACACGATGCTAAAAATAAATATGAACAACAAGCACATTAATTATTTGTCGGGAGTAGGCTGTATTTAGGGAAACTTCTATGTTGTCAATAGGAAAAGAGGTTTCACTCTTTTTCTTTATTTTCCATTGGGCTAATACATATTGATGACTCATCAGACGAGGAACCTCACCAAGTATTTATAACGGCGACACCACCACTACACCACCTAAATGTTGAGTGTCACTGTTTTAACTCGAAGACTAATTGCATCTTTTAATAAGTTAAATATCCCGGCACGCGTCTTGAAAACCAACACGATTTCACCAATCGACATCTTCAACCTTGACTGAACAGGTGGGCGCGTGAGCCTTTTGGCCTTAAGAAATGGGAGGGGGTTGAAAATAAAAGTTGAAAAATATGACAATTTAATATTCTATATAAAACAATCAACTCTCACACGGCCCAGCCCAACTCTTCTGTCCTCCGGTACCATAGAAGAGTAATTGTTTACTCTAAGTGTCAAGTAAGATAGGACAGCTTGTAGTATATCTCAGGAGGGCAAGGTACAGTATAGTCGAGTGTATAGCTCCCACATAACCCAGCCCAACTATTCTTTCCTCCAGTACCATAGAAGAGTAATTGTTTACTCCAAGTGTCAAGTAAGATAGGACAGCTTGTAGTATATCTCAGGAGGGCAAGGTACAGTATAGTCGAGTATATAGCTCCCACATAACCCAGCCCAACTATTCTTTCCTCCAGTACCATAGAAGAGTAATGGTTTACTCCAAGTGTCAAGTAAGATAGGACAGCTTGTAGTATATCTCAGGAGGGCAAGGTACAGTATAGTCGAGTATATAGCTCCCACACGGCCAAGCCCAACTCTTCTGTCCTCCGGTACCATAGAAGAGTAATGGTTTACTCCAAGTGTCAAGTAAGATAGGACAGCTTGTAGTATATCTCAGGAGGGCAAGGTAACAGTATAGTCGAGTATATAGCTCCCACACGGCCAAGCCCAGTCGTCCTGTCCTCCCACGCGGGGCGGGGGTGCGGCTCTTACAATTTGCTCATATACTTGCACCAGAAGCACAACCGAAGACTTGTTTGCCAACCCGAATCCTCTGACAGACCATAGTATGGGTTCATCACTCTGGAGCAATGTAGTAATAAATGTAGCACCGTTGGGTGCGTCGGTGGCTAAGTCGTCAACCTCTCTTGATCCACTTTTATGACAGTGGAAAAGTCGAGGGTTCGAATTATGGCCGGGTGCATCGAGTTTTTTTTATGAGCTTTCTATCTTCTTTCCTCGTAAGTGCGTATCTCATTAGCGAAAATTTACGGATATTTTAGGGGATGTAAACATGTCAGGGGAAGGGGTGGAGAGTGCACTTTCTAAAATACGTATTTGTATCACCGTATCACCTCCAAACCAATAAACACTGGGACATAACAAATAAATGGTTTATCTTTTTCTACTATCAACAACCCTAAAATTGGTTTTGATAAGATTTCCATCCATCAGGCGCTGGGCATACACTTAGCTTTTCAGCTGGTTATTGCTGCCTGCACCATCTGGTAGAAATCCCATGTACTAGGGGAGTTCAAAAAGTTGCCTTCCCCAATGAATTTATATGAGTGAAAGCGAAAGAGCTTACCAATTTTACCGGGAAAGGTATTTTCACGTATCGTCCAGGTTTATTTTACATGCCACAACCGACATTGGGACTGACGGTTTTACTTCTCCTTCCGATGGGAGTTTTACTAAGGATTTTTATCGCTCAAGATAAATTCGTTGACCTTGGCTGGGTTTGAACCCATAAATATCGGGTCTTGACACCAAGACCACAGAGGTCGACGCGATGCATATATAGGTATACAAATATAAAATCCATTTCACTGTCACTGTGTGTTAAAAGAACACCGGTTTTATTTATAGTTTACTTCCTAATTGAGGTATGCCAACCTCGAGCAGTGCCACCAACCACGAAACATGCCTCTGGATGCCCCTGAAACGTAAATGTCCACCTTACGAAGATTTAATGTAGTCAACCCGGAGATTTTCGCCCCGAGAAAATAAAAACAATAAGTTTTTTTTTCTTTCGGAAACATTGATAATATGTTACTATGATTACTGTTAATTTATAGGTAATGATAATATCTATCAAAAGTGACAGCTGTAGGCCACATGACGTATGAATACGTGAAAGTAGATATAGCTTTTCTAGCTGTCTTCCCATGAAAATTGGATTGCACACACGCGCACGAACACACACACACACACACACACACATACATACAGCATAACTCTTAGAGAAGGAGGGGGGGGGGGGAAANGAATTCTCATAAACGTCTCTTTGTTCAGATTGCTTTGACACGGGTATTATTGTTAAGGGTACCCCTTTGTTGGGACCAAAAATAGTTTTCCTTTCTGAGCTCAAATTAGGCCAGCAGGTTGGTTTTTTTTTGGGACTACAAGTTCGTATAGTCTCGTTGAAAAAATGTGGGACAGTACTGTGAACACACTTGTAAACGTGACTATACTTATATAGCTTATGCTTTGTGTGTTTCCCATTTAACCTTCTCGTGATCCCTTGAAGAGAGAGAGAGAGAGTAATTATTGGGATTGTAAAAAAATCTGATTCGATATTTTGATGGATGTCAACGTTTCATGCATGACCCCATGAACTCGAAAAAAGTGTTTTTTGCAATCTTTCTTTCCTTCGGTTACTGGGGCTAAAGCCAAAACCATTCTACCAATCATGCTAAAATTTGGTATCTAGGGCTTTAATATAGTTCCCCCGGAAGATTTTTGGAATGATCTATCTAACCCTTAAATTAAAAGTGGTTTATTTAAAAGCAAAAAAAGAGAACATTTGATTTCTATCAACATCCATTCTAACTATTTTGATTACAATTCGTATCAAGGCACTGTTCAACGTTACAAATAAAATGAACCATATCATTTTCCTATGATAATGACTTTTTTTTAAAAAAGCGGAAATTTCCAAATTTGATAAACTATTTTTGTATCTCAAATAGTTACAAAGATATTATCATTCTAAAGTTGTAGAACTCTTTAAAAATAAACAACATTTATTTGAAAGAATATTTTATACCATTTATATTTTCCAAGTTATAGGCATATATATATAACAGAGCTTTGTAAAATGGGGTGTTGAGCTCAGAACAAATAGGCTAATACGTTTCTGTAACACTGTATATTATTTAACGTGAACGCGATGTTCTTTTTTTTCGTCAAGTTTTTATAACATTGTTTAATATTTCGTTTCACATATTATATATGAGGTGCGGTGTCTTTTTGGCTCGACTATGCAAGAAACTTTCTTGTAGTAAGCTTGCAGGGAAAAAAAAATTAAGGATACAATGGAAATAGGGGAAAGGTCCAATTTTTAACTAATATTGAGTTCTAAAAGTTATTGTTCTGGAAAATGTGTATATTGTGACTCTCCTCCCTTTCCCCTGTACCCTTAAAATGTATTTTTAGTGTTTTTAATTCTGCAATAAATTGTCTAATTGGATCTACAAGCAAGATCATACAAATAAAGGGGAAGCGGGGTTTTTTTTTTTTCTGGAGGGGTTCACTTACCCTCTAGAGCACGCTTCGATGACCGCGTGGCCTAACGCGCTACTCTTGCAGTGGACTAAACCGCCGATGACAGAGAAATCGAGGTTCGAATCTCGGTCAGGTGTACTAAGGGTTGTTTTTTCAAAATGGTTTTCCACTCTACCTCCGCGCAAATGTGGGTACAATTTCTATTAATATAACCTTCCTAATCCCTGAAACCATTAGCGTAGTTGTTTTTTTTTTGTATTTCTCCTCAATGCCTAAATTAGTACGTAATTTATTGGAATAGTATAAAACTGCTAACACCTACAACCTCAATAATGATTTTTTTTTCATTCCAAACATTACTTCTTCACAGTTGAATTTAATGTTGTTTTTAGGGGTATTTTTTGCCACCGTTCGCGATACGTTTGGAGTACACCCATATCTACTTATTACGCTTATATGTTAAGGATGAGGAACGTTAAATTTAGATGAAGTTTATTCGCATTTGGGGGGGGGGGGCGGGTTTGCAAGAGTGGAGAACTATTTGGAATAAACCCTACTCAGAGCACCCAACTAGGATTCGATCCCAGATATCCCAGTCATTGTTAGTCCACTCTTTTGCAAGAATGACGCCTTATACCATTCGACCAGCAAAATGGGTGAATTTAATGCCAAGAAATTCCTTGCCGTCTCCTGCTAAGGGACCTCCCCACGAGTCACTGCATGCAGTTAGAAAGGAACACTCATTTTAAGATTATTATAGATTTTTAGCGCTGGTAAATACACGGTTTAAACGTCAAGCTCATTTAGTCTGGTTTGCTGGTGATGGGAATATCTAGGTTTGAATTCTGGTAATGTGTACGTTGGGTGATTTATCCTAAATGGTTTACCAATCTATCGACACGGAAATGCGAGTCCATTTCCTCTAACATTTTACCTTGCTCATCTCTATCCCGTTCGATTAATTAGGTAATGCATGACCCACTCCGGTGGCTGCATGGCTTAAGGTGCTACTAATCTCACATTAGACTGGACTTTAGATGACGAGGAAATCGAGGTTTAAATATTGGTTGGGTTACTGAGGGTGATTTTTATTAAATGGTTTATCTAGCTCCTTCCACGCAAATGCGGGTGCACTTCATATAAATATAACCTTCCTCCCTAAAACCGTTAGCGCAATTAATACATAAGCGTATAACTTGAACGGGTAGTAAGACGGGGTAAAAAAAACTTTAGATGAGATAACATAATCATTTATTGTGTGGTTGACTGTACTCTTAATACATTCTCTCTCTCTCTCTCTCTCTCTTTCTCTAAACAAGCGTTGAAAGTGTGAATGCTGTAAATCAGTTTTACGATGCCAGTCTTTTAAAAGTTATCTTGGATCTATTTTCGGAGGAAATAATTTTAAGAAATTGGTTCCGCTGCCTTGAACTACCTCTTATGTTACTGAATTGTAATATTTTGTTACGTAGACCTATTAAGGTGGTATGGAAAGGAACGTTAGTTGAAGTGAGATGGTAAGGTAGCAATTATTCTTTTAAATGTTTCAACAAAATATTATTGACTATCTCTACAGTATAAATATAGAGTTTAATTTTCTACACATAATCATATCAACAGTTTGTTGAATACCTGTCACAAACATAGCGGCATTAGATGACAAACTTTTTGAATGAAGAGAAAAAATTGTCATTAAATTCCAGGACAAGTCCTTGACAAGTATTAAATTTACATCTATGTTTCTAGGTTTCTAACCTTTTGAAGGGTTTGACCCCTAATTTTGAGACCTTTGCGACCCCTAGATAATCCACAACTTTTCATATAATAATTTTTAAATTATTTTTCTCTGAATCTTACTATCCCTTAGAGCTATCCGCATTTAATTACACTTGTGCATTAGGTAGAATTCAGAGGAAGTGTACCTTTATTCGAGTGGAGGGAGAAGGGGCAAACGTGTATGAAAAATTACCCACAATTCCTCTGGTCGGAATTTTAATCTTGATATCATCACCAACAAACCGAACGAATGTGACATTAAGCCCGCTTGCTTGATTTTTTTTTTTTTTTAGATTGCTTATGTAATTACTATACGAATTCGACTAAGATTTCTCAAAAGAGAATCAAGGAGCCTGACGGGTATTTTGGAAGCTACGCTAGCAGCGCCACTTGCCTAGACACGAGAATGCTACAGTAAACTAAATAAAGCCCCGTCTACAGACTCCGTAACTACGAGGAGATCGACTCCACACTAACAGATAGCTAGCTACAATAGCCCCATGGCTTCTTTGGTGCTGACTGACAGTTCACAGCTGACTTCTGACAGTCAACATTTAGGTATATAAGACTGTCAGAAGTGACAGCTGCTAAACAGATGTTTTTTTGCAGATCATATGGTTCGGCGTAGGGATACATAATTTGGCCTGGTAGCTTTTCAAAGCCGTCTGTGAGCTGTCAATCAGCACCAAAGAAGCCATGGGGCTACTGTAGCACTGTCTTCAGAGTCCTGACCCTTAAGTCCTTAGTCCTCACCACACCGTAGAAGTTGACTTAACTTTAACTTTATAAGGACTAGTTGATACGGATTATTAAAGACTACCAATCACTGCAAAGTAAATATGTAGACGCGCGCATCAAAATGAAAGCATCAATGGCAGCGAAAGGTTCCGTTGCTATGGAAACAGATACAAAATGAAATGATAGTTTATCTACGGTGCTATTTCAGAAATATTTCTCTGAACCTTTAAAATCCCCGAAAAACATAGTATTTCGGAAACAGTTTTATGAGAAATACCAAGTTCTTAGAAAGAGTGGCGCCGCTTTGATAAGTTAAAACTTCCTATTAATATATTCTTAATAATCCCTGCTTCAAAGATCACGTCAGCTTGAGCCTTGCTCGAGACAATTTATTTCCAAGATTTTAATTGGACGTGGCCTCCGACTTGTATAAAAGTGTGTTAGCGCCAACATCGTTGTATGGATGTGAAGTAAAAACACGCGATCAAGTTGAATGCAGCTGGAATGAGATATATAAGAAATGTATGTGGAAAAACTCTTATGGACAAAGTCGGTGATGAATGGATACTGAATGAGTGCAGTTTGAAAGGAATCTAATTGGTCAATGTGAAAGAAGCATCTTACGTTGGTTTGGGAATGTTGAGAGGATGAGTGTGGATCGAGTGACGAAGTGAATATATGAAGGTAGAGTGTGTGTGGTTCAAAAGGAAGGGGTAGGCCATGTAAGACGTGGCTAAATGGGATAGACGGATGCGTGGAAAAGAGAAACATAAATAGTTTTAAGATTAAAAGACTCGGTGTATGAATGTTGTTGAAGCGAAGGTAGAATGCGAGGATAGGGGAGTGTGGAAAAAGTTAGTGAGGATTGATTAATTACGGAGTTGATGTTTTTTTGAGCTGCATGCACAGTTTATGGCCTACCCCCTAAGGGAACGGCGTGATTAGGTATGGATTTCCATTTTTAAGGACCATACGGATACGGATCTCACGGACTCTGCAGACGAGACTTCAGTCAGTGAGCAATTGTCAGAGTTTGAATAGCCTAACCATAAGTAACCTAAACAGTAACTTAACAGGTATTTTAAAAAATAATTTAACTGCTCATATATATATATATATATATATATATTTGTCTACGCCTTAACTCTCAACCCTATCATCCCACCTTGATCGTTCTTAATCCACTGGCAAGGCGGCTTGAAGCGTGTTAACCATGCGATGTGGAGGAAGTTTGGAGGGGCCCACACACGGACCTTTGCGAGTCCCACGTAAGGCCGTATGCATAATATGATATTGTCGGCACTAGTTCGCGGCCTTGAGGGTCATTGGGGCTTGGTACGTGGGCTAGACTTGTCAACTGGTCCGGTTGGTGTTTCAGGTCACTCACTCACTCACTTCTGTTTGTATATGTACAGTCACGTTTTCATAGGAGGAACCTAGACAACTAGAACAGTTACTAAATCTACTTTTCACGTGTTCATACAACAGATCATATGATCTTCAGTTGTCACTCTTGATATGTATTATCATTACCTATAAATAGCACAAAAAAAAGTGAAATGTTATCATTGTTGATCGCAAAAATATAAGTTTTTGTTTTCTAAAAGGCCCTTCCTATTAAAATATAATTGTATCAGTAGAGTAAAGTGGGGCAAGAGGACGCACTTAACGTTTAAACACATGTATAAGCTAAACATATTTGTTAAATTATGTCAATTTTTGGGATAACTATCTTCATTTTATTGTCATTGAAATAGAAATTTTTAATAATTTTTCAAAAAATTATTTTAACCAATTATTTAAAAATTGCAAAATTTGACAAAACGGTACTTTTGCCCCATAGGTGGGGCAAGAGTACGTTCGCTACGGGGTAAAAGTACGCATTATAAATATTATAAAAAAA
>CABFWB010001491.1:95743-107324 GCA_902151455.1 Timema bartmani
ATTTAGCACCGCGTCTTATTAACCGTTCGGATTATACGCTTAAGTACTATTTACGCTAATGGGTTAGGAATTGGGAAGGTTGAATATAGAGGAAGTTAACCTGCATTTGCATGGAAGGAGAGTGGAAAACCATTTAGGAAAAACCACCCCCAGTTCACCCGACCTATATTCGAACCTCGATCTCCCCGTCCTCGGCAGTCGAGCTCAACACGACTACCTTGCAGGTTGTCTAAACGTTATACCCGGAATGAGATGAAATGTTGATAGTGAATATGGAGGGAGGTGTGGGCCAATGGGAGTCTTAAACATAACTTAAGCCTGATTTACCAACCCCTGGCGGCCATTGGGATAATTCCTCTTAAGAGAAAGATACCCAAGGTACCAGCTGGAAATCGAACCCAGGACCTCAAGGTTCGTAGCCAGGTACAATGACCACTACATCAGGCGGCCGGATTATTGTATTAATGACGCCCGTAAATAAAGTCGATTCAACTTCATACGTATTATGCATGGATCCTGGTCTTGAGATGCATTAGGCAATAAAAATGCGGCCATTATAGTGTCCAGCCAATTAAGATTTAAAAAGCTGGTGGACACTGCAGACGTAAAATAAATTTTTTATTTTGTTTCTAGTGCTAACAAGTTGGTGTCAACACACACACACACACACACATACATACATACATATATACATATATACATATATACATACACACACATATATATATACATACATACATAAAGTCTGTTCATCGTAGGAATTGTTTTCTGAAAGGCCCTTTTCCCTACCAGAAAGGTATTATATAGTAGGATTTTGGTAGGAAAAAAGACCTTTCAGAGAGTAATTCCTACCGTGAATGGAGTATACATACATACACACACACACACACACACACACACACACACACACACACACACACACACACACACACACACATATATATATATATATATATAAAAAAACTAATAAAACCAGAACCAAAGAAAAAATAAAATCTTATTAAATATTGAAGACACTACTTAAATTACGTTAATTCTATGTTTCAAATTATAAACAATTTAATGAACTTTTTTTTAAAGAACACTTAAAAGAAACATTTAAGAAACTATTTACTAGAGCAAATAAGTTAAGCCATTTCTAAGAATAAGTAACAATCAAGATAAGTCAGACTTTTAATCATTAAGTTTAATTGTTAACGCCTTTATTTTAAATATGAATTGTGTTCTATAAGTTACGCACGATTCAGTAATGCATTATACGTGAATGTAGACCCAGGCTTATCAACATAAATCTTTGCACCAAGTTCCGAGTCGTCGTTGGAACCGACTGTACCGACTGAGGTAATGATTGGCTTGACCTGCCCCAGTCGTTTAGGTCTGACCAGTTATTACCTTACCCCTTCTTAACTGTGGAACAATGCCGTGTTCTTCTTCACCCCCCACCTCCCACCCCATGAAGGTCACTAGGAGCATAGATAATGTATATCATTAGGGTCGCTAGGAGAATAGATAATGTATAACATGAGGGTAGCTAGGAGCATAGATAATGCATATCATGAGGGTCGCTAGGCATATAGATAATGTATAACACTAGGGTCTCTAGGAGCCTAGATAATGTGTAACACAATATAATATGTCACGATTCCTGGTTTTCTTCGGTTCCGATTACTCAGGCCTTTAACCTGGACTTTTCGATTCTTGGATCTTCATTTTTTACCATTTCAATTCTGATTTATGTATTTAATAAAATAAATGGTACGGAACTCCGCACGGACTTTCTCGCTCTATTGTTTAAAAATAGAGATATTTACTCAAAACTCGTAATATATGTGAAACGAGATAATATACACTAGCAAACCCAAACATAAATTGCACTATACTTATGTAAAGCATTTTTTGAATCCCGGTTTTAAATTTTATAATTTTATTTTTAAAGAATTAATGTCCTCATTTGTATGTTTGGACAGATAAAAAAGATCAATATTGGGTCCACAATGGTCAACACTTCGTATTAAAATGTCGACTTCCGGTTAAAATTTTCGACATTTTATTAGGTGTTGCACATCTTCATGTCATCGCATTGCTATTAAATTCCTCATTTATAAATTTTGACCAATAAAAAAATGTAAATATTGACTATTGAGTCTAAAATGTAGGCCTAGATGAATCATTGTTGTACAAACATTTCTCCTAAGAGGTTTAAGGAAAAATAACAAACTTTTTGAGAGACTTACTTATATTTAATTACCCAATGGTATTGGAGAATTATTGCGTTAAAACTTAAGTAGTATCTCTTTACAACTAAAGCTCCCAAAATTGTATTAGTATATTTGCCAATACCTAAAAAAATGTTGGTTATATAAAAATATATATTTCATATAAACGTTTTTTTAATAGTACTACAATTTTGCAATGATAAGTTATTTTGTATATAAAATAGTTGCGGAGATCCGGAAATTTCCGCTTCTGTAAAGTACCCTAAAAGACATTTTCATGGGAAAATGAAAATAGCCAGTCTATTTATAATCTTAATCAACGCCTGGATCCGAATTTTAATCAAAATCGTTAGAGCCGATTTTGAGAAAATCGACTTTTTCTCTTTTCACCCTTCAGTAAACTACCCTTAGTTTTAGGGTTAGATATCCAATTCCAAAACCCCTCGGGGCAACCCTATGAAAACCCTAGATATCAAGTTTTAGCCCAATCGGTAAAGTAGCTTAGGCTTTAGTTGGAGGTACAGACAGACAGACAGACGGAAGGAAATTCAAAAACAACTTTTTCAGATTCGGGGGATCATGAAACGTCGAGATTCATCAAAATCTCGAGTTCGATTTTTTTTGACGATCATAATATTTTCTCTACCTGTAAGATAGCGAGAAAGTAAAAATTGTAAATAATGAGAATTCCGGCCCACCGCAGTGACAAGTTGATTTAAGTTCCAATAAAGTAAAAAGGGAGACTAAGGCTATTGAGGGGTATAGGAGTGGATAGGTCATTGAAATGCACCAGAATTAGGTTGCGAAGCGGCTGGTGAATCACTGTAAGAATCGCTATTAGAAAACTAATCATCAATGTAATTGGCTGGGTCAACCTCGGTGGTCTTGGGGTAAAGTGCCCGCCTTACGACCTGATGTTAGCGGGTTCAAACCCAGGTAGGGTCGACGGATTTTTCTTGAGCGATAAAATTCCGTCGCACAACTTTTTTCGGACGGAAATGAAAGTCCCATGTCGATTGTGGCATGTAAAAGAACCCTGTAAGGTATGTCAAATTACCTTTCCCTGCAAAATTGGTAGGCCCTTTCGCTCTAGCTAATAGAAATTCTCATATGTGAATATAATCAGTTGGTTCAAAAAAATAATGCACGTTTAATACCTCACATAAATAAATGCACGACCGGGATTCGAACCAAGAAGTCACTCACATTCTCGTATTCCAACATAATTATCGAATCATCAGCATTTTTTCTTCTTCTTAAAATAATTTAGCACCGCGTCTTACTACCCGTTCGGGTTATACGCTTAAGTACTAATTACACTAATGGAGAAGGAATTGGGAGGGTTGAATTTAGAGGAAGTGAACCCACATTTGCGTGGAGGGAGAGCGGAAAACCATTTAAGAAAAACCACCCCCAGTTCACCCGACCAAGATTCTTCTTAAAAGTTGAAAAGAAATGAGGTAATAAAAATGTGTAGAAAGCCTAGCCTACAAGAACACTTGGTTCAGAAGTAATTACCCGCCTCGGTGGCGTAGTTGGCTAACGCGCTAGTCGTGTTGAGCTCTACCGCCGAGGACGGGGAGATCAAAGTTCGAATCTCGGTCGGGTGAACTGGGGGTGGTTTTTCCTAAATGGTTTTCCATTATCCCTCCACGCAAATGCGGGTTCACTTCCTCTAAGGTTCAACCCTCCCAATTCCTAATCCATTAGCGTAATTAGTACTTAAAGCGTATAACCCGAACGGGTAGTAAGACGCGGTGCTAAATATTATTATTATTCAGAAGTAATTTGCTATTTCAAAATATGGCTCTTTTCAAAATACAGGTAAAATGTATCAACGTGCTTCTGTAGGATTTAAAACCTTATATTTTGAGGGTTTTTTTTAACTAAAAGAAAAGGTGAAATTAGTTCATTTTCAAGCACATTTAATGCAAAATGTCGCAACTCTGAGATCATAGTGAATGGTTAAAAACGCATCTAGCCTTCCTCAAAAAAATAACTTAATATTTTCCGTTGTGAGCCTAATAAAATATTAAGATAATTGGAAACGGTCACAGGGGTTTTGAAGCTCATAAGAAATACCACAAGTAGACGGTGCCCTTAACAGTGTCACTCAAAACATTAAAAAAATATTATTTCATATATTTAACGTGCACTTTCTGATCCGACTGATTATATAAGCAGACAAGAAATTCGTTGAGCGAGAGCGAAAGGACCTGTCAATTTATACATACATACCTTTGAGGGTTCTTTTTACCTGCCACAGTTTACATGGGACCGACCGCTATACTTCCCCTCTGAAGGAAGTTGTGCTACATATTTTTTTATCGCTCAAGAGAAGTTTGGGTTGGGTTTGAACCCACGAAACTTGAAGTCCTGAGGCGAACACTTTACCCCAAGACCACCGAACTTGATTCATATATATATACCCTGGTAAACCTATTGATAACCACCTACCTTTCTTCCCTTCCATGACTAATCTGTGTTAAGTCGTCGATTCTTCACCTTTAATTATGATTATCTCTAGCTCGGAGACAAAGAAGATAGGTCAACTACAAAAAAAACTCCTTGCCGCTAATAACTTAAAAGTATCATGCACCTCAGAGCGAATTCATTGTTAAACAAACAAAATTACAGGTATGTTTCATAAATAAAACTGGCGTGGAAAGGTTACCGCTCGTTTAACATCATCTTAAATTAACTGTTTTAGATATATAAAAAAAAAGTTTTAAGTTAGCAAGAATCTCGTAATGAAAATAACAGAGAAAAAAAACTGGTGAACGTTTTTGTAGTTTATGTTGGCGAGCCAGTGAAAGAGTTGAATGACCCCAAGTACTCAATGTAGTCCATCCAAAGAGGTCGTATTCGCCATGAGACAGGCGGGTAATTTGCCTTCCTCCTAGCAGATGATGCAGGTGCAGTGAAGACAGTTACTGGAATGTAAACGGCCGTCTGTTTCTTATGTCAGTTTGTTTGTTTCTGTATAATTTATCCTCTCGTAAAAAAAAAACATCTGAAGTAACATTAAATAAAGTTTATTAAGGATGGGATTCTCGAACACCTCTAATCCTTAAGAACATTAGAGGATGTGAGAAAATATCGGGTTGAGATAAAATAAATATTGATTTTTTTAAATTTTGTATTGGGATTTGTTTTAGAGCTCTATTACTGCTTATCTGTGGTTGGGTTAGCTATGGAGAAACTTAACAACCAGACCCCAAACCATTAATTTAACATTTGACTGACCCGCTTCGGTGGACGCATGGTCTAAGGCGCTACTCTCGCAGTAGTCTATAGACTATAGACAATTCATCTAAATATAACATTACTAATACCTAAAATTATTAGTGTAATTAGTACAAAGGCGTATAACCCTAACAGGTAGTAAGACGCGGTGCTAAATAAAAAAAGTTAACATCTACTTACTATTTCTTCTTTCTATTAGTCTTTTACATTCCTATTTCCTTTATAATTTTTTCTAAGATTCGGGACTCGAAGGTAAATTGAATATTCGGATTTGTAAACTAATTGATTCGATCCCTGATCCCACTCTAGTAATAATACCAAGGGGTTGGTTTCGATTCAAAAAATCCGTTTACGTTTCTACGAAAACGTGAAATGGCGTGTTACCTTTTTCTGTGCTCGTTCGTTCATCTATCTACCTTCCCCTCATTTTGTTTCAGTTTATGGCTGTTTTTTATTGCCACTTGTTCACAGCTAATTTTTATTTTATAGTTGTGTTGCTAAAAAGTTACTTGTAAATAATAAATGGTAAATACTGCCCGAGGCTCTACTCTGGTTCAGCGTATATGTAGAAAGGGCCTAAATCGAGACTCGAACCGTCAAAAGTGTATCGCATTTAAGAGCTAAACGCTATAACGATCTTGCCCACAGAACGGGACATTGTATCATCTAAAGACGGTTGATTGGCGAAAAAATAAATCAAGTTACTTAGCTCTTGAAGGGTCTAGAATCGTCTTAAGGTGGGATGGAAAGGAACGAACGCAATTTAAGGGGGCTGCCCTCGGTATCTGAGATATTACCAATAGGATTTTTACTTTCTCGCTATCTTACAGATAGAGAAAGTATTGTGATCGGAAAAAAAAAATCGAACTCAAGATTTTGATGAATATCGACGTTTCATGACCCCCCGAATCCGAAAAAGCTGTTTTTGAATTTCCGTCTGTCTGTCTATACCTCCAACTAAAGCCTAAACCATTTTACCAATCGGGCTAAAACTTGGTATTTAGGGTTTTCATAGGGTTGCCCCGAGGGTTTTTGGAATTTGATATCTAACTCTTAAACTAAGGGTAGCTTACTGAAGGGTGAAAAGAGAAAAAGTCGATTTTCTCAAAATCAATTTTTAACGATTTTGATTAAATTTCATTTATAAGCTTTGATCAATATTACAAACCAAATGGCTACTCAACTTTTCGTCAAATTGACTTAAAGGGTTCCGGTCTGATGTGTAAATTCTAATTTTTAATTTTATCTCCGTAAGTCTTTGAGATATGAAATTACTTATCATTGCATACATGTGGATCTATTTATAATAAACATATTTTACTTAAAATATATTTTTATAAAACCAAAAGCTTTCAAGCTATACACAAATATATATTTCTTCTTACTTTGCCAACACTTTAAGGTAAAGTATTACGACCATCCAAAAAACATCTAGCCAGAGATGTTGATGGATGTCGACGTTTCATGACCCCCCGAACCCTAAAAAGTTGTTTTTGAAACGCAGTCTGTCTAACCCTAGAATTAATAGCAGTTTACTAAAGGGTGAATAGAGAAAAATTCCATTTTCTCAAAATCGGCTATAACAATTCTATCTTTCTCATTTTAGACTCAATAGTCAATAATTACATATTTAATTGGTAAAAATTTATAAAAGGGAAATTTAATAGCAATGCAATAACCATAAGATATCCCCTAATAAAATGACAAATATTTTAACCGAAAGTCAAAATTTTAATACGAAGTGTTGACGCTTGGGGACCCAATATCGATATTTTGTATTGATCTAAATATACAAATGAAGACGTTAATTCTTTAGAAATAAAATTATGAAATTTAAAACCATGAATAAAAAATTATTTACGTATGTCTAGCGCAATTTGTTCTCGGGTTTGATAGTGTATATTATATTACGAATGTTGAGTAAATATCTCCATTTCTAAACAATAGAGTGAGAAAGTTCGTGCGGAGTTCCGTACCATTTATTAAAAAGTATAATACAGAAAACTTCACCACTGATCTGGTATTTTGGACGAGCAGTATTACCTGTCTGCCTTAAATATTAACAAAGAATGACCTTGGGCACGGGACGACTACTGGATAGCTCAGTGGTAAGATCATTGGCGTACAAAGCCAAAGGTCCCGAGATCAATTCCAATGTCCAGGTGTCATTTTTCAATTTAAAGAATATAACTTACCTAAGCTAGGGGTTATTCGTGGGGTAGGACAGACTCTTAAGTATGTTAAACGAAGGCGAGGTGGATCCAATCAGCAGTCCTCATCAGTCATCTTGTCCAAAGCTGTTACCGGTGTCAGTCCGCGTCGACGCCCTCTTAAACGCACAATCCTTGCTAATAGAACGAAGTGTCTGTTACTTCACCCGTCATTGGCTGCTCCAAGGTCTTCAACAAGTGGTTCGGTGGGAGGCGAAAGGAAAAAAAAGTCAGCCTAATTTCCCCCTTCCCTTCTTTTGTTAAACTTGTTGCGTTTAACGGTAGGTGAATTCGAAAGCGTCGATCGAACAGATTTGTTTTCGTTTAATTTATTCGAGGTATTTATCGGACACTATCTGAACCGATTGATTATATCGCAGACTACTTATAAACTAACTTAATTCTAGAACGTACACATCACCCAGCCCCCGGCCGTTAATTCAGTTAATGAAAGTAACAAGCCTCATTTCACCAATTATAATTTTTTTTCTGCCATGCCAGCAATCGAACCCAGGACCCTTAGCTTAAGAGACAGACACGCTATCAACTGAGCTAAGTTGTTGGACGGTAATCTATTTATTTGAGCAAAAATTAGTTTTTATATAAAAATTAGTTTTTATATAAAAACTGCAAGAGTATGGATTTTATTTCACGTTCTCTTCCATTCCATCTTAAAGTAGTGTGTGTAAGATAAAATAAAGAATATTTTAACCATATGCTATTATTGTCAGTAGTGGTCTACATGTAAAGAAAATCCTCGTGCCGTCTTTCTGTTCTTCCAGAGCTCTCTCTCTCTCTCTTTCCCCCACTTCCCGGTATCCCAGAGAGCTGAAATTTTGTATGTGCGCTATGGAGCAAAAACGCAAGAATTTGAAAATTACAAGATGGCGGATACAATATGGTGGACGGAACACATAAATTGGGCCATTGAGAGCTGAAATTTGGTATGGACTCTATGGATCATTCAGAGAGAGAGCCCCTAAACTTGAAAAATATAAGATGGCGAACATAACGTATAAATTGAGTCCAAGAAAACGGAAATCTATTTTGGATGAAAAAAAACGAAACTTTAAAAATATAAATCCCGATAGCTTGGCAGAGCAGTGGACACAAATCACGTTACCTTCTGTTTTGAAAAAAATCTAAAAATAGTTAAAAACAAACAGAGAACAGACTTCGCAAGAAATCCAAAATTGCGTCTTTTGGAGACACACCTAACCCCTAGAAAACAAATAATATGATAATCGTTTATGCCAAGACAATTTTGTTGTTGTTTACTCTACGTTATAGTTTTGATTCGACCGCCCATTTAATTATTTCACGGTATTTATAAATGTCTTCCCTTGTCCCTGTAAGCAGGCCTCACGCTAACTAGCCTCCAAATAAGGTGGAGGTATGGCAAATTTAATAAAAAGAGGGATGGGCATTGCGTAATTTTCCTCCCGTCTCGCCACTGTTACCCCTCGAAAGTAGAACTAATTAAATTTTTTTTTAAAAAAAGAGGACGTTAAATTAGCCAATTAAAATAAATTACTTTTAGAACCTGTTTAGTTGCTTTTGGACGAATACAGTGGTTAAGGTCATTTAACAATAAAATTTATTGTACAATTTTAACAAGTGTTATAAAAAGTTATAAAAAGTGATTCAATAACTTCAATATCAACCCGCTTCGCTTCGGTGGCCGCGGGGTCTAACGCGCAACTCTTGTGTTGGACTTGACAGCTGAAGACGGGGAGATTGGGGTTCGATCCCGGTCGGGTGCACTGAGGGTGGTTTTCCCCTAAACTCTCCTTCCAAACAAATGCGTGTGCATTTCCTCTTAATTAGACTTTACTAATCCCTAAGCCATTAGTGTAATTAGTACATAGGCGTACAAACCGAACGGGCAGTAAGACGCGGTGCTAAAAAAATTAAATCATTACATTTGACGAGTTAAAAGGAGTCACACTTGATTATAATGCTTTTTTCCTGCCATTTTAAAGGTAGAGTAATTAATGTATGGTTGACCTCGAGGTCTGCGGATTTTTGTAGAGTTCTAGAAATCTGTAGCACAACCTCCTTCGGACGGCAAGTAAAGATGTCGGTCCCATGTCGATTGTGGCTTGTAAAAGAACCCTGGAAGGTATGTGAAAATACCCTTACTGGCAAAATTAGTAGGCTCTTTAACTCTCGCTCATAGAAAATTCTCGTTTGGTAATATAATCAGTTGGATTATAAAGCGCACGTTAAATACCTGCAAATAAATAAAAAATAATCTATGGGGCTGAAATTTAGTACAGCTTGACATTCATATGAGGTGAACACAGTTAAATATTAATAATAATATTAATTTTATAAATATTTCATTGTGTACACCCATTATGACTGTCTAGTTTCACTAAATTTCGGCCCCATACATTAATTACTTTACCTTAACAATGGTACGCAAAAAGCATAAAATAGCAAGTTTCGACCCCTTATAACTCGTGAACTGTAATTATTTGAAATAGTCAAATCACAATTTTAGCTGTTAAAATTGTGCAATAAATGTTTAGTTGTCGAATGACCTTAAGTATTTAGAGACGTCAGTCAGTGCATGCCAACCTTTGATGATGGGATTTAAAAAGTTGAGATTGTTCCAAAACTGGGCTGGTCTGTTTGAAATAGGTTCTCATTTTTCAATAACTACTGCCTAGAAGTGTACTCCTATTTCATTTTGATTAATTAGACTTAGTATAGAAATACATTTGTTGATTATAGCATATTATACTCTCTTTTTTTAATACCGCCTTTCACTAGTCTTTGTGGCTATACGCGTATGTACTAATTACGCTAATGTGTTTAAGGAAGGTTAAATTTAGAGGAAATATACCCTCATTTCCGTGAAGAAAGAGAGAGTGGAAAATTATTTAGGAAAAACCACCCTCAATATATCCATCTGGGATTCAAACTCTGACTTCTTCGTCATCAGCAAGACATACTAAATGCACTTGACATTTATACTGTGTTCCCATCGTTGTGCGTTGCTCACAGTTAAGGTGAGAGTATAGGGAACGCGAGTTAACGACATTATTTTTGCAGGTTTTTAAAAAATAAAAATCTATATTTTTTGAACAAAATTAATCAAATATTTTTTCAGTACAAACATAGTTTAATTTCCTTCACATGGTGATATCAACGGTTGTTGAATATCTGTCGAGGGTGTCTTGGAAATTAATTACATTTTTTTTCTCTTCATTTAAAAAGTTTCTCGTCTAATACTGCTATGTTCACGACAGATATTCAACAATTGTTGATATCACCATGTGGAGAAAATTAAACTAAACGTTGCTAGTGGAGAAATATTGTATTTATTTTGGCAAAAAATCAAATAAAAATGTATCTCTATAGGAAAAAACCTGCAAAAACACTGCCCTTTTCTCGCGTCCCCTACACTCCCACCTTAGCTTACTCGACCAAGAGTGTAAGCTTACTTTCTACACATATAAAAATTAAATTATTTCTTTTAGTGAGCATTTATTTTTCTCTAAACTATGCTTACAAACAAAATAAACCACCGAAAGAAGAAGAATGTTTTTCTACTTTTTTTCTAAAAAAAAAAAGTGGAAGAAATTAGAAGTATTCACCTTACAATTTTGTTTCTCTACTAGAATACCGTTAAAAAGTCCTCATTAAGCATCAACAACAACAAAACTTTTTGTTGAATTCCTGTAGTTCATTCTTCTTCGTTTAAAGACCTGAGAACATTCTTGTGTTTTTCTGTTGATAACAAATTATTACACTGTCCTTTGTTTCGGTTTATAAATCATCCTGTTCTCATGTGGTAGAGGAAACAGGTTGGTACTGTGAAGCAGCAAAACCAGATGAATGCCACGTGCAGTTTCCTCACTCCTAATCAGTGGCGGCAAGTGAAAGGTTGCGAGAGGGGTC
>CABFWB010001491.1:107403-123818 GCA_902151455.1 Timema bartmani
TTTTTTTTTTTTTTTTTTCCTAATGGCTTAGTGAAAAAAATACTTTAACGCTCTGCACATAATATAACACAATTTATTTTGTACAATTAAGAACATAATCTTAGTTCCATACAATTGCATACGAAATATGAATAATACTATGGTTTTTTGTTACCTTTTTAATGTTTAAATACACACTGAGTATTTTTTTTAAAATAGTAGTTCCAATAAATAGTTACCTTATCATCTCTTAACATTATAAATATAATAAAGGATTATTTTCAAATTGTATTTTTCTTTCGTTTTATATAATCAAAAACCTGTTTGTTGGGGTTAAATCTACTATAATAATTTAATATTTAAATTGTTTTTGATTAATTATTTGGCTGTTATTAAATATACAAAAATTCATTAAAACACGTAAGCGTCTAGCAGGCAATGTTTACAACTTAAAAATTGTATAGTAAAAATTGCCGACAGGCCTATAGAACGTGTTCTATTTCGTACAAGGTACGAGGTACAAGATATTGCATGCACTGAGTTGAAAGAACCTCCCCTCCCTCTCCTTCCCCCTCCAACACGGATTAAATTTGCCGCTCTCCTATGATATTCTCTAATATAAAGTTGCAAAATGGCTTCGAATAAAACTCCATACAGATTTTGTAAGCTTCCATTTTTCAAATTTTGCCAGGCAAAAATTACTACAAAATCGTTTAAAAGAGATATATTTAAAAAATAAAATAATCCAGGCGTAGGTCACTCTAAGTAACTTCTAGGCGCATCCGATTTTTCAAAAATTTGTTTGGGGGTTGGACCCCCTTGGCTTGGTGGGCCAAAGTTTTTTTTTTTTTTTTTTTCTNAACTGACTCATCTCCCCATTCCTCACACACACAAATAAGGTTCCACCACCACTGCATATTGTACCATAAATTATGTCGTGAGTACCAGGCTTAAGATTTTCCTAGTACTATAGCAATACTTGTGTTGGTTCGTTTGTTTATTTTCCCCACTGTTCTGCATTGTTTTCTTTACAACGCATGTGTTATAGTGTGTTTATGTGTTATATTCTCTACATTGTTGCCTAAGAGTACCTGTGCTGGTTTTGCTTCGTGTTATGCCTCCATTGTTCTACATTGTTATCATAATACCTTTTGTGATACTTCTTTTGTATTTGTGTTCCCTATTGCTCTACACTGCTACCATAACATCTATGTCGGTTTTTTCCTTCCTCGCTATTTTACATTGTTGCCATAACCATACTTATGATGGTTCTGTTGTATTTGTGTTCTATACTGCTCTACATTGTTGCTATATCTACACTTGTAATTTTCTGTTTTGTATTGTTCCCTACTTCTCTACACTGCTGCCATAATCACAACTGTGTCCGTCGTGTTTTCCACTATTTTGTATTGTTGCAATAACAACAATGGTCTAGTATTTTCTACGGTTTGCATTATTGCCATAACAACAACGACTCTGTTTGTCGTGTTTTCCCTGTTTTTCATTGTTGCCATAACAATTGGTTGTCCCCCCCACTGTTTTACATTGTTGCCATAACTCTGTCGTGCTTTCCACTATTTTGTATTGCTGCCATAACATCAGCACCTGTGTCTGTCGTTTTTCCACTATTTTGTATGGTTGCAATAACAATTGTTTCATATTTTCTACGGTTTGCATTATTGCCATAACAACAACGACTCTGTTTGTCGTGTTTTCCCTGTTTTGCATTGTTGCCATAACAATTGTGTTTGTTTGGTTGTGTTTTGTCACTGTTTTGAATTGTTCCCACAGCCACACTTTTGATGGTTCTAATTTATTGTTGTATTGTGTTACAGCCTGCAACTGCAACGGTTTCTCCAGCCGCTGTTTCTTCGACCAGTCCCTGTACGAGCGCTCTGGACATGGCGGACATTGCCTAGACTGTACCGGAAACCGAGATGGACCCAACTGCGAGAGGTGTCGGGAGAACTATTACCAAAGAGAGGACAACTACTGCATCGCCTGCAACTGCAATGAAATAGGTCAGTTGAATCACTACACTTGAGACTCGGCCACCTGGTTCCGTTGGCTGACCACATTTTAAAAGCCTGTGGTCTGATGGATTTAAGACAACAATGTGTGTTGTATCTAATTGGAAAAGCACAGCAGATAGTAAAAAGTAGACTCTTAATTTAATTACCACATCTAATAAGAATATGCAGCTAAATTTATTATTAATTTCATCAACATTGTAAGGAGAATAAAATCAAATAGTAGGCCTATCCACACTAAAAAAAGTTCTTCAAACCTATACACAGCCTTGACCTTCTCGTACAATTTTAACTATCCAGCATCAACCAGCATTAACCAGCTCTTACATCCTTTAGGGAATCAATTTGCTATTTATTTCAAGTATAGCTTAGTTTTTATAATTTTTAACTTAGCAATAGGACTTCAACATTTTCTATTCTGGCCTTTATCATCCACTTCCACCTTTCATTGAGCCAACATACTTTACCTTGAATGCCTTTCCCAGCACCTACTAAGATCATCCGTCATATATGTTGTTGTTTCTGCTGGCAAGATCTACTGTTCTTTTTTTTTTTATCTCCAACTTTCTATTTTCTTTTCCAACTCATTGAAGTAGGCTCAAGTTTATATGTATGACATATTTTGCTCTCCTTTAGCAGTGTTTTGTTCGTAGATACTTTTGGGGATCCTATCTCTCGATACACTTCACTAATTCACACACCAGCACAATCTTGTCTGTGTCTAGTCAAGTTTCTCTGGTTTCCCTTACAATGGCGCTCCTCTTTATTTTTAACTTATTTAACTCACCATGCCCCTAATTCTTTATAACCTCTTCTTTAACTCACCATGCTCCTAATACTTTTTAACCTCTTCTTTAAACCACCATTCTCCTACTTCTTTCTAACCTCTACATCAACTCGCCATGTTCCTAACACATGTTCTAACCTCCACTTCAAATTGCCATGCTCATACTTATTTCTAACCTCCACTTCAAATTACCATGCTTCTACTTCTTTATAACCTTTTTTTAAATCACCACTCTTCCCTTCTTTCAAACTTATTCTTCGATTCACCATTATCTTACTTCTTTCAACCCTCTTCTTCAACTCACAATGCCTCCAATTTATTAGAACCTTTTCTTAAACTCGCCATTCTCCTTCTTCTTCAACTCACCATGCTCTTACTTCTTTCTAACTCCTACTTCAACTCAACATGTTTCTACTTCTTTCCAGCCTCCTATTCAACTCACCACTCTTATACTTCTTTCTAACCTCCACTTCAAGCCAAGTTTATACTTATTTCTAGTCACCACTTCAACTCAACATTTTTCTACTTCTTTCCAGCCTCCACTTCAACTCGCCACGCTTCTGCTTATTTCTAACCACCACTTCAACTGGGCATGTTTCTACTGCTTTATAATCTCCACTTCTTCATGCTCCTTCTCCTGTTTCCCACATTAAATATTATATCTCCTCACTTTGCCACTTGTGTTTCAGGTTCAAGAAGCCTGCAATGCAACAGCGAAGGTCGATGCCAATGTAAACCAGGAGTGACAGGGGACAAGTGTGACCGCTGCGACATAAACAACTACGATTTCAGCGAGCAGGGATGTAAACCTTGCGGATGCTACCAGTCGGGCAGTCAGGGTAACCAGCCGAACTGCGACCCTACTTCTGGTACCTGCCAGTGCAAGGAGAATGTAGAGGGCAAACAGTGTGGAAGGTGGGTCTGGCATAGGTTTCACAGGGCAAGCAGCGGGGCAGGTGGGTCTGGCATAAGTTTCACAAGGCAAGCAGTGGGGCAGGTGGGTCTGGCATAAGTTTCACAAGGCAAGCAGTGGGGCAGGTGGGCCTGGCATAGGTTTCACAGGGCAAGCAGTGGGGCAGGTGGGTCTGGCATAAGTTTCACAAGGCAAGCAGCGGGGCAGGTGGAGTCTGGCATAAGTTTCACAAGGCAAGCAGTGGGGCAGGTGGGTCTGGCATAGGTTTCACAAGACAAGCAGTGGGGCAGGTGGGTCTGGCATAAGTTTCACAGGGCAAGCAGCGGGGCAGGTGGGTCTGGCATAAGTTTCACAGGGCAAACAGTGTGAAAGGTGGGCCTGGCATAAGTTTCAAAGGCCAAGCAGTGTAGCATGTGGGTTTGGCATAGGTTTCACAGGGGTTTAAAAATGGGCAATAAGGAACCAAGACAAATGGGTAATCCAAAATGTAAAAACAGGGGTGTTTTGAAAAGCACACATGTAAAAATGGGGCCACAAGTAGATAGAATACATGGCCATGCCAAAATATAGGAGTGGGGCACCAAAATAGGGCAACAAGGAAGACCACATTAGGGGTCTGGTTGCTTATTTTAACCAGTGAACTACAAGGGAATAAACAGTATTTTAAAGATTAAATTAATTTTGGTCAAGTTTTACAAATATTTTCCTCACCTTTATGTGTTCTGGTACCTATTTTTTCATGCACGGGAAAAGGAGGATGGTAGGTACTTAGTGTTTGGTTTTCTTTATTTGTAATACTCCAGTCTCTTATTGGAAGTATTTAAGGTAAGATTTGACCACTTTAAAACAAAAGAATGGCGATGCTATTTTCCAATAGTAACCATACAGTTTTCTCGGAGATGGTATTCAATGGAGAATAAGTTGGTTGTATATTGCCACTACATGCACTTTTGTGTATATTGAAACTAAAAACTCAGACGAGTCAAAATTAATGTAAAACTCTACAGTAAGTATTTGTATTCTGCAATTGTGATATGGTTTGCACAGATGTAAACCTGGTTTCTTCAATCTGGATGAAGAGAACTTGTTTGGCTGTACCCCATGCTTTTGCTATGGCCACTCGTCTGTGTGTGATTCTGCACCGGGCTACTCTAGAGTCGCCATAGAGAGCGTCTTTGCTCGTAGCAACGAGCGTTGGACGGCTGAGGAATACAGTGGCCGCACGCTCGCGCTCCAATTCAATGGCATCACGCAAACCATTGGAGCGAGCGCACCGGGGAGAGAGGCAGTCTATTTTGCAGCACCAGGTACAATTGTCATATTTCGAATCTCGGTCGGGTGTAATGAGGATGGTTTTTCCTGGATGGTTTTTTCACACTTGTTGAATGCAAATGTGGGTACACTCCCTCTACATTCAACCTTCCTCATACTTAACAAACTAATGTAATTAGTACATATGCATATAGCACGAATGAGTAGCAAGACGAGTTGTTAAAATAGTTCCCATATTTTTCAGTTTTTAACACACATACTGTACATTCTTTTACACCTACAATCATAAATAATATATAAATAATTTTTATTTTTGCAAGAGTATCCATGTTTTATGGAGCTGAATCATTACCGTACAATGGTGTGATGTGTAGTGTTGCCAGGCAAATCAGTGTTAGTTGAAACTATACCTGTGAATATTTCTCATTGCTAAGTGGAACACTCATTGGCAAAGTATCAACAAACATACATTCCCAAGTGGTAGATGTAGAGAAAAGTCTTATGTATGATTGGTCAAATGGTGACTCAGAGGGGAAAATATATCTCTGGTATAGTTTTAACAAGCTGTGCTTACCCTGGCAAAACTCCATGACATACCACAATCACAATATATATCATATTTATTTACTACCTTAGTACAGGTGAGTAAAATTGGGTGAGGGTGATGAGCTGTGTGAAAAATTAAGTTAAAAGAAATCTCTCAAATTGTTTCAGCTTATATAGACCTACATTGCAACATACCTTTTTTTCTATGATGTTTATAAGGCGATTAAAGTGGAAGATCAACAATTAGATTGGCCACTTTTTGGGGCACTCCTTATACTCCTTACATTAACCTATTCTCACCCTGTCTTTAGTTCACTATTCATGTCACTGTGAAATTATTAATGGGGGGAGACTTTCCTTTTTCCTAGGTACTTTATTTTGTAATTTTATTTTTATTATTATCGTCTATTTTTTGGCTACTGGACTACATTTTATAAATAATTAACGTAATTTTAATTTTAAGTAATTTATGGATAGTTTTGAAACCAAGATTTACGCTAAACATTAATGTGTTTTATAAACAAATTTTGTATATTTACTTTCTAATGGGTTTGACTAGTAATTAATAAATAGTATAGGCATTTAAGTTTTCTATAGAGTTAATTTAAGTGATTTAATTTTTTATCGGCTTTGGTGGCAACATGTTCTAAGGTGTCACTCTCGCAGTAGACTAGATTGCCAATGACCAGGAGATCGGGGCTCAAAACCCGGTCGGGTGTACTTAGGGTGGTTTTCCCTAAACGGTTTTTCATTCTTCCTCCATGTAAATGTGGGTACACTTCTTTTAAATTCAACCTTACTCATCCTTATCACAATAGCATATTACATATGTGCGTAACCTTAACAGATCTTATTTCTCATAAAATAATTAATTTAATTTTGGCATTTTATTTGTTGTTACACATCATTTGGTAGCAGTATATTCTTGACAGACTATACACTATGACCTATGGCCCTATCTTATAAGCTACACCATGATGTAACCTAGCAATCTAAGCCCACTTACCCACCAGGGTAAATGAAGGTTAAATAAAAAAAAATCTTCATGCCATTACCAAGGAAATCGGTCAAAATCAACCCCACACAAAATACATTAACTGATTTGCATGTATTTTTTAAATGAGACAAGACTTCTTGCTCCAAATGAGGGGCTTGGAGGCCCCCTTTCCCAATAAACCTGGGGAAAAGGGCTGGGGCAAACTACCCCTTTTACCCGCTTCATTAGCTGCATGGTTTAAGGCAGTAATCTCAATATAGACTCAGATTACCAATGATGGGGAAAGCATAGTTCGATCTCGGTCAGGTTTACTGAGGATGGTTTTCCACTCTCTCCATGCAAAAGTGGGTACACTTCCTCAAAATTCAAACTTCCTCATCCTTAACCCATAATTAGTACATAGGTAAATAGCCTGAATGAAGTAATACATGATGCTAAAAACAAATATTAAAAAATAATAAAAACCTATCTCTTTTGTTTTTCCCTTTGGGTGGCCCTGATTACTTTGTCTAATGATTATGTTGTAACATTTCAGACAAGTTCCTTGGAGACCAGCGAGCCAGTTACAACCAGGAGCTAGAGTTCAAGTTGAGAATAGGAGAGAGTGGACCAGGAGCTACTGTTGAGGATGTTGTACTGGAAGGAGCAGGGCTGTCCATTACACAGGCCATCTTCGGCCAGGGGAACCCCCTTCCATCTGGAGTGGTGAGGGCTGAAACTATTAGCTATTTATTCCCACTATTAGATTTTCGTTTAAAACCACTTCGTTTGTTGAATGGTCTAAATTATATAGTGTCACACTTCTAATAGACTGGACTGCTAATAACTGGGAGATGGGGTCGGGTCGGGTCCTAGTCGGGTTTGCTGATTGTGATTTTCCATAAATTGTTTCCCCTTTGTGCAAATGCGGGTAAATTACCTTTAGATTCTACTTTTCTTATTTTGGTTTAATTGATTATGTATATATTTATAACAACAATACTTCGAAATTAAAAGAGGTTTTCCTTAAAGAAAAAAGAATTTCATAGAAACACTTGTGGCAGAGTAATTTATTTTGCACCCAGCATTTGTGAGGTTTTTTTCCCACCTGTTCGGGATATATATCGTTATATAAATAGCAGTTTAATATATATAATTTTAAATAGTTATTTTATATAACAATCTATTTTATTCAAGAGGCAGCCATTATTGCTTTGTCCAGTGGCAGTATTGTAAAGTATGAACTGTGTTATTCTTTTCATTGTAAAACCCATAATGTGTTCAGTCCCTTTTATATGTTTTTATCCATTTTTCCTATACCTCTTTCCAAATATAGCTACTGGCATAATATGCTTTTGAGTTAAGACATCATTTGAAGTTATTCAACTGCAAAATTGCTTCTTACAATGTTTTAGACTCAGAAATACAAGTTTAGACTTCACGAACACCCAGACTACGGTTGGCAGCCCCGTCTCTCCTCAAGGGACTTTATTAGTGTTCTTACCAACCTTACAGCCATCAAGATACGAGCCACCTACACACCGGAAGGTCAGTGCTCACCATATTAATGGATCATTCTCAGAAATAGGTCATAGCAAAGATCTTGTTACAAATGAATCTTTTCAAGTATTTTGTTCAAGTTTCAACATAAAAACTTCAAATAGGGCAATGTAGGCAATGTTCTTTTCCAGGCGTTGGTTTTCTGGATGATGTGAAGCTGGAGACTGCCCGCAGAGGGGCTGCAGGACGTCAGGCCAACTGGATAGAGATGTGCTCGTGTCTCAAGGGCTATGTAGGGCAGTTCTGTGAATCGTGCGCCCCAGGGTACCGTCACGAACCCGCTAACGGTGGGCCCTTCGCACCTTGTGTGCCTTGCAATTGTAACGGTCACGCCGACATTTGTGACACAGAAACTGGCAAGTATTTCTTTCATTACGTGTTTGCTAAGTTAAAGTCTGTAGATAAATATAAAAACCACCTCTATGGTCAAGCGGTAAGAGTTCCTGGCTACTAATTCAGAGATCACGGGTTAAATTCTCGGCGCTTCAAGATTTTATGTGAAGAACTGGGTCTTGAAAGGGTATGGTATGGATTGATTAGGATCTATGTATATTGACATGCAAAATTCACATTTGCGATAAAACAAATTTTTACACTAATGCTATTATTTTCACACGAATAACACAAATTCAAGCCTTTTTTTTTCTAAATAAACACAATTTCTTTGTAATGTGGCAAATACCACATCATGCAATATAATTTTCAACATAGTAACACTGGTGATAGCCGTTTATATGAATATTATCAGTTTTTACTTATTTTATAGGTATAAAATGTATCACAGGAAAAATGAGTGTTTTCAGGGTATTTAAGCTTTTTTTTTATCTAAGGTTAGCATTAAAAATCACGATTTCTACTTTCACACATTACGATACTTATATTTTGATTCTTTGTTTACAGTCTTTAAAAGATCTCACACTAGGTCCAAGCAAGGACATTAATATATATGGACCTTGCTACAGGCGGTCATGTTTGTCAAGATTATATCTTCTTAATTTTTTATTCCCTTCTCCTTATTTGATAGTAGTTTAGTCTTCTATGACAACATGTTTCGGTGTTGTTATTGTTTGGTCTAAACCTAAGTTGATAATCGATTATTGAGATATTGCTATTTGTAAGACTCGAAGGTAATTATATTGAGATATCGAGTTTGATATTACTAAGTGTGAAATGTTTTGTGTGTATTTATATTTAATTTTTCTCCGAATACATTAATAAATAGTTAAATACACAATATGAACAAAAAATGTAGACAGTTTTATCAAACATTTTTTTTGCAAATAGTAATTCGACACGTATTTATGGAAATAATAACATCACTTTCAGCTTATAATAAGATCGCTTTTTGAGAAAAATAACAGCACTCTCTCCCTAAAAATAACCTCACCTTTTGCTTCTATCTATGTAATGTGTTGAAGAAATAACACATTTATTTATAGTATGATACATTATGAGAATTAATATGAGAATTTTGGCTACAGACAAAAACTAAACCAAATTAAAAAAAATTTTGTTTGAGATTTGGCAATCACTTTTTAACAAGCAACTGTAGTACTACTGTACTGCATTTTGCAATACATGATTGAAATGGGAGTTTTTCACTTAATTATAATAAAGTTTTTTTGTATTATTGAAAGGATGTTATGGATATACTAGAATATCGAATAATCGTGGTTATGATAAACCCACTTCTAGTATATTGCATTTCTTGCATTAATTACTCTTGACTAATGTCTTAGATTAAATTAAAGTACAAAATTGAACGAAAATTTACTAGTTATTCATCTGTGTTTATTCTATGTTGTGCTATATTATGCATCCACATATGAAAACACGGATTATCAAACACAACAAAACTTATTGTATTTTAACTTTTTACCTTACTTAACTGGGATAGTGATCGAGTCTGTTTTCCAGGAAGGTGTATTTGTGAAGACAACACGGCCGGGGACAACTGCGAGCGCTGTAATCGAGGCTACTACGGCAACGCACTTCAAGGCACCGAATACGACTGCAAGGTGTGCCCCTGTCCCAACCACGGGGCCTGTACCCAGCTTATCGACGAGACGGTTGTTTGCTTGGAGTGCCCTAAGGGATACGGAGGTACTCATTATCATGTAGTACTATTTCCAGGCTATGGCCGAGTCAATTTGGTAGATCGCCTCCATCTTCCTTTCTCTCTCTCTCTCTCTTCACCATTCTTCTTCCATTTATTGCACTCCTCCAGCAATCTGCTCTTCCCTCCTCCCTCATGATATCCCTTGTGGCCTTCTTCCTGTACCCTTGAGCCCCAATTTTTTTTTCATGCAATCTTTCTTTTCTTATTCTCTTGACATGCCCATCTACATCACTCTTACTTCTTCTCTTATCTCATTCAGTCCCTGTACTTCCGCTCTTTCTCATACATTCTCATTTATTAACCCATCTCTAACCCTCTTCTATGGCCAAATGTTCTAAGGCGTCACTCTCACAATAGACTAGCCTGCTGATGACTTGGAGATCGAGGTTTTAATCCCGGTCGAATGTACTGAGGGTGGTTTTTACTAATTGATTTTCCACTCTCCCTCCACAAAACTGTGGGTACGCTTTCTCTTTACACAACTTTCCTCATCCCCAACACATAATAATCGGTACATAAGCGTATAGCCCAAACTGGTTGTAAGACATGGTGCTAAAGTCCATCCACCTCAATTATTGTCCACGTTTCGTCTGCATACGTTGCCATGTGGCGGTACTAACTATTCTTAATACCTACCATCACATGATTTTGGTGAAATATTTTATTTGTTATTTTTTCTAAATGACTACATCAATTTTTTACTTATTTAATACATTTTTTCTTTATTTCTTTGATAGGTTTTGTATGTTTATTAAAATAGAAAGTATTAATCTTCAATTCAATTCATATTTATCACAAACTGAAATGTGATGATTGTCCACAGGATCAGTCTTGATAGCAGAATTAGCTCATTTAGTAGTGTCTCTGCCTGCATAAGGGTCCAAGGTTGGATTCTTGTCATGGTCGAAACATTTATCATTGGTGAAATCTAGGTTTTTCCTTTCAAACTTATGAATTAATGGCAGTGTTGTGTCTGTTCTAGATTTAAGTTAGTGTTTAAATTATGTATCAATTAGCTATCTAAGTGTCCCATCAATTTTTACAAATTTCCTTTCTCTCTCCTTTTTGTGTTCCCCCTCCCCTCTCTCTTTTAGGAAGTCTCGTTACACATTTCCCTTCTGGTGAGTTTCGATATAATGAAACCCAGATCGAGGTATTGGGTGGTAGTGATCAATTTTCTTCCAGAGGCACCCATTACCTCCTGATCCAGGGGCAGCAGTTTAAAGTGTGAACTGTTCTCTTCTTTTAACTGTAAAAGCCATATTGTGTTTGATCCTTTCATATGTCACTATTTACCTTTTCTAAACCTTCTTCCAAATATCCACCTATAATAACTTATTTATTCTTTATTCAATGTTCTGGTCTAGTTTCTTCAACTTTTGTTTCAGGCATTTACCTTTAATTGCAACCCTTATTTGAATCTAAAGATATTCCTTTGGTCCCACATTTTCATGCACTTTAACTCACTTGCTTCACATTCAATTACTCTACACTTCTTGTTTGATGCCAAAAGAAGTTGGATAGTGTAGTACATCTTCTTAAAGAATCTACAACCCTTCCTTCTCTATGTACACATACTATGTTTATCATGTTTCCTTCTTTAATTCTTTATACTACAGCAACAAGTTGAGTATCAACTCAGATGTATATAAACCAAAAATTATATTTGAATATTATTTTAGAAACAAAGTTAAGTCAGCAAATACTTAATAAAATGAATTATTGCCTGATAGTTTGGAAATGCATAATAAAACAAGAGTATAAACACTGTATACAATAATGAAAAGTAAGTGTTAGTGAGGGAAGCCAAACTGAAAATACAAACAAAATACAAAATACTTAGTAGGCTAATAAGTTGTCAAAATGTGTGGGGATCTCGACCAGTTTAATTTCTTTTCTCACAAAGGTGTCTTTCATTCTTTTTCCAGGCTGAATGGAGGTACAGCTTCTCAAAAATATTCCACTCATATTTTCTTGTTAAAGCTAAAGTCTAATTTTTATAGTAAGAACCTTATCTGACAGAAAAGTTACTAGATCTACTTTCTTGTATTCATATGTCAAGTCATATGAATCTGCAGCAGTCACTTTTGATAAATATTATCAAAAACTATAAAATAACACAAGTAATTTGGTGGAATACAATCACTTTTGACCACACAAAAAAGTTTGTACTTTCTAAAAGCTCTTTCATATTAAAATTGGACTCTAAATCACAAAATATAAGTTTATCTTAAATGTATCAATAACAAAATAATTATGATTTTAGGTCCACGCTGTGATCTGTGCAGTGACAGTTACTTTGGAGACCCGACCGGCAGATTCGGGCCAGTCCATGTGTGCCAACCTTGTGACTGTAATGAGAATGTGGATCCCAATGCGGTGGGCAACTGTAACAGAACCACAGGGGAATGTCTGAAGTGCATCTATAACACGGCTGGATTCTCTTGCGATCAGTGCACCCGAGGTAAGAACTCACATTAGCATGTTAGTGCTATCTCTATCTCGCAGTTGGTTTATCAGCAAATATTTCTTCAAATTAATCAACTAATTGCTTTTAATTTTATTCTAGTTATAAACAACACTATTTAAACAATTTTTTATTCAGTAAACAGCTTTAATTTTATTTTGTTTACTATATTTTAGGGGTTTGCAAAGCTTTGAAGCTTTGATAAATACCAAGCTTTGCCAATACAAATATTGATAGCTAAAATTATAATTTATGTTCACTGATTGCCATTCTGAGTTGTTTTATATGTTACACCCTGTTAGTAAATCTGCGCATTTCTCGAATTGTGCAAATTTCTGTCAATTCCTTGAAGTGCACTCTTCTCATGACCATCTCATGAACTAGGCAAAAATATTGCATGCACTCTTGCGCATTTCATGAACTTGAAATTATTGATCCATCCCCTAAAAGCTTAACTTGAATTAGTTTTTAGATATATCATTAATATGTTAATCATTATAAACTAACGTGATTAAAGGTTTGGACCAAACCTGTACTTAAAATTGTCAATTTCACAGACCAGGCAAAACCTCATCCAGTTCATGAATTGGATAGCGGGCTTGGAGCTGTCCAGTCCATGAACTGGATAGCATAAGTGCCACCCAATTCATTGACCATATGAGTTTTTGCCCTGTTCATTAATGGACAAACAAAAATGCCCAGTTAATGACATGACCAATTACATATTAATATTCATATTAACAAATAGGAAGTAATTGAATTGCATGGTGTGATAATATATTTCTTTATCAACTTAGAATGAAACATTATGAACAGTTGTGCAATAAAACATTTTATAAATGATTTGTATGCATAAAATTATGTAAATAACAAAACATAAAACAAATGTTAGCATAAAATATTTCATTTATTTGAGATATTTAATGCGCACTTTCTGAACAGACTGATTATATCAGCACATGAGAATTTCTATGAGCCAGAGCGAAAGGACCTACCAATTTTGCCAAGACAGGTGTTTACTACACGTACCGTCTAGGGTTCTTTTACATGAACAATCGACATGGGACTGACTTCTTTACTTCCCCTCTCAAGGAAGTTGTGCTATGAATTTTTATCGCTCAAGAAAAATCTGTCAACCCCAAGGCCGTAGTCAGGTTTTTTTTTTCGGGGTTCAAACCCCCCCAAATTTTATTAACAAAATATATATGGCTTTATTTATGGTTCAAACAATATCAAAATTAAGGTACAAGTACAAATTAGGGGGTTGTGTTACCATAAAAAGCACTTCAGATAGCTTCTAGAGGTGTTTATTATTTAGAATTTTTTCTAGCCTTCGGCAGTTATGGTGCTATGTTATCATAAAAAAAATTTTCAGATAACTTCTAGAGGTGTTTAATATCTAGAATTGTTCCTATTTTTCGGCGGTTAGGGGGTTATGTTGCCATAAAAAAAAACACTTTAGAGAACTTCTAGAGCTGTTTAATATCTGGAATTTGTCCTAGCCTTCTGCAGTTAATGGGTTATGTTACCATAAAAAAAACACTTTAGAGAGCTTCTAGAGCCATTTAATATTTATAATTTGTCCTAGCCTCCGGAAGTTAGGGGGTCATGTTACCATAAAAACACTTTGAAGAGCTTCTAGAGTTGTTTAAATATAGAGATTTTTCCTATAGTCTCCGGCATTTAGGGGGTTATGGTACCATAACAAAGCACTTAAGAGAGCTTCTAGATCTGTTTAATAATTATAATTTGTTCTAGCCTCCAATAGTTGGGGGTAGTGTTGCCATAAAAAACACTTTAGATAGCTTCTATAACTGTTTTTATTTAGAATTTTTTCTAGCCTCCGTCAATTGGGAGATGGGCCCACCAAACCCCCCCCTGAAGTTATTGGCTGGCTACGGCCTTGGTCAACCCTGACTGGGTCTAAACCCATAAACATCGGGTCCTGGGGAAAACTTTTTACCTTAAACCATTGAGGTCGACAGCTTAAAATAATTAACAAAAAATATTCAAATGTCACCTCTGCTTTGAGAATATTTCATATATTTGATTCGGGTTCACTTTGAATCGAAAAAGTGGACTTTGTACATACACACCCTTAATAAATTGTCCAATGTCATTCCTAGAAATTTATTTTGAAAGAGGGAGTTTTTACTTGTCTGAATTAGCTCTAAAAAAGTCCACCAACAGGAGATGGCAATATTTTTTTTAGCATTAAATCCACCTTGAACCAATTTTAAGTTTATAAAACATATTGGAGTTTTAGGTACTATGAATTTTATAAGCTATTAGCCTAGGCATTGAGGAGGAATACAAAAGTAGATTACTAACACTACTTTCCGGGTGGAAAGGGGTTTGAACCCATAGATCGAGAGGCAGAACAGACTCATTTTCACTTTAAATTAGAAAATAAAAATTAATTCATATCAAATGAACAACACAAATAATTTAATGGGACATTTAATTTTATAAATCATATCTAATTTGTAGTAAATAAAATGATAGAATATTAGGAAAATGTTAAAGCACAAATAAAATTAAAAACACCGATACATATTTACACATACTTTGATATTTCGATGCTATTATAGCATCTTCCTCAGGAAGTAGTTTAGTCTAATTACTACTACTGCCAGAGGAATATAATATAATAGCATCGAAATATCAAAGTATGTGTAAATATGTGTTAGTGTTTTTAATTCTATTTGTGCTCTACCATATTCCTAATATTATATAATTTTATTTATTACAAATTGTTTTTGCTCAATGTACTTTATTTCATACGTATAAATCATATCTAAAAAATTGTCTTAATCACTTATGCATTGTTACAAACGTGGATTTTCAATTTTATGAATAAACACAATTCATTATTTCTTTCACATTACCAAGAATGTCCCATTTGAGCATATTATTGGAGGAAGAGTGTGTTACCTACCCCCCTGAGTTTACTTCCCCCCGCTAAGAATGCTTAACTACTTTAGTGTTTATTCATATGATATAAAGTCCTGTATTGTTCTAGGTTTCTATGGGGATGCGCTGGCCTCTTTGAAGGGTGACTGCAAGCAGTGCCAGTGTTACCGGTCGGGGACCTTAGAGAGCGGCTTTGGACCCCCGGTGTGCGACCAGGTGTCGGGGCAGTGTCAATGTAAACCTAATGTCAAGGGCAAGAACTGTGAACAGTGTGAGGATGGCTATTACAACATTGTCAGCGGAGAGGTGAGGAGGTGTTTGATCACATTCTTTTTATTTATTTATTTGAGGTATTTAACGTTGCACTTTCTGAACCAATTGATTATAATCACAAGAATTTCTTTAAGCGAGGGCCTACCAATTTTGTCAGGAAAGGCATTTTCTCATACCTTCCAGAGTTCTTTAACATACCACAATAGTTGTGGGACCGATGGATTTACTTCCCCTTTAAAATAAGTTATACTACGGATTTTTAATTGCTCAAGAAAAATCCGACGACCCCTGCCGGTGTTGAACCTACAAACATCAGGTCCTGAGGCGTGAACTTTACCCTGAGATCACAGAGGTCGACTTGATCACTATCCAGTATCTAGACTAAGGATTGCATGAAATCTAGGTAAACGATAATAAACGCTAATACAGTAAGTCACCCTCCAAAACTATATTACAATGACAAACTTATGCTCTTATTAGTTCATCGAATCTCATGATTTCACAAAGTAGCGGTCACTATATATATTTACAAAAACAATTGGTAAAAAAAAAAAGGTGAAATCTTGGAGAAATTAATGTT